>KN819335.1:919843-934387 GCA_000827475.1 Paxillus involutus ATCC 200175
GTAAATGGCACTAGTACATACAATGGGGGTCGGTTAGGACTAGCCGAGTCGGACTAGTGGCAGCAGACAATTGGAATCAGGTGGCGGTGGCACTGGTGCCAAAACTACAACAACTTGGTAGGTGACCTATAGCCTACAGTAACTTTGATCAACTTCACAAACATTCCTATCGTACAGTATGACTCGGAACCCATAATAGTAAGTCCGAGTGGGCTCGCCTGGCATAGGCCAACAAACCCATCGCCATCAACGAGCCACTGAAGCCTAGCATCCTACGTATTCACTGCCAGCACGCTCGTTCTCGACCGTCCAACCTTCCCATCCGTTCCGGCCCCCAATCTGCGGACCCATCGTCAAAGTAAAGCTTGCTCCTTCCATCTGCTCAATCATGTTCGCGACCATTACTGCTGCCGCCATGGGAGCCCATGCGGACGCGATGCAGCTGAGCTTCCCATGCCCAAAGGCAAATAGATCTGGTCGCCCTTGCGTATGCGAGGGGCAGAATCTCATCGGATTGAATTCCGACGTATTCTCGCCGTATTCTTCAGACAGATGTACCGCCTCGATGTCTGCGATTTCGATGGATGGAACGAATAGCTTCTTCCACCAGGATACGTCGGAGGCGCGACCGATGTGTCTGGTAGGAGGGTGGAGTCGAAGGGCCTCAAGGATGATGGCCTGCATACTAGGCTGTTGGCCGTCTTCCGCAAAGCTTTGGAACTGTTCCTCTGTTGGGTTTTGTCCAAACGCAGTCACGATATCATGTAGGGTGTTGCCGCGGCAACGGTAGACATGAGCTACTGTTACTGCCACAAGACGCCACATGGTCTCGTACGCGGGAAGGATAAAATTCAACGGGTTGGGATACTGTTCACGATCCGCAATCCATCCGTTGATGCGTTCTGTGATTTCGCGGAGCGAGTCGTCCTGCTGCATAACGTTAGCATTTTTCGTCTTCGAGTCCGACCACCGTTTATTGATGATGTCGGTGACGTATACGACGTCTTGGCGACGTAGCGTGTCTGGATCGACTTTGAAGAGACCTACGAGGACCACGGTAAACGTGACACATTGGACGAAGGTGGCGAACTCGAGGTTGTGTTCAGGAAGGAATCGATGGACGGCTTCATCGGTGGTCTGTAGCAACACCCTCCATCCACGATCCTTGATGCCGACCCCAGCTATGAGCTGCTTTGCCCTGCTGGTAAATCTCTGTGTACCTTGACGTCACTACTGACGAAGGCACTGGTGAGGCCAAAGGCATGGACGAGACGTTCGTTTGGCGTGGCGCGTGCCCGAAGGAGGGCGGTTATAGTGACATCTTGGGGGTTAAGGAGCTGACGGATGGATAGGATACTAAACGTCAACGAAGCAATGGATCTCACCTGGGTTGTTCCAAGCAGGGCGTCCGTCTAGCTGTGGGCCTTGCACACGGGGCGTGTGCGGACCAACACCTAGTAGTTCTCTCCATTTGGCTCTTCCTGTGTGTGAGTATTGATGGATAGTTACATAGTATACTCGCTTTGATTCTAAACGTGACATACCTATCCCTTTCCGTCTGTGGGTGCGTGGAGAATATAGGACCCTATCCTGGCAGTCTCGCACTGAGACGCGAGTGTTGTGTTATTGTGTTACCTGTTCACATTCCCAAGTATTTCGGTTCATCATCTATCTTGACACATATAACGTATGTACGGACCCGGAAGCTGTGGTAGCTTGGCAGCCGAAGTATCTCAGAATGCGAACAGGTCACCTACAACTCCTAAGGCGCAGCACGTTTGCAAAGTGAGATGAATAGATCTAGTGCAGTACAGCACGGTGTTATTACGCTAGTCCGCTAGCCACGAGGGGGAAAGGATAAATAGGTAGGCTGAAAGACAATCTGGGACGTTCAGTTAGAATGATCACCATGATTCACTGGCTTGTTTTACTCCTCACCATTATCTTCGTTATATTCCATCACAAGATATCCCTAGCACGCAAGAGAACGTACACGAGTGCAGCTTTGAAGCAGTTCTAATAGCGCGAAATACAATCCGTGGGCATACATATATTTTCATATTAGCTCCAATCGAGAGGTCCCCCCGCCGAATCACCCAGGCCTCATGGGTGCTGCGATGCACAAAGTTTGGTTTCCATGTAGGCGTTGCTTTGTATTAAGCTTCTTTGATATGCATGGCCTGAAAAATGGGGTGTACTTTACCGACTTCTGACCCCTGTGGCTAGGGCTTGTGCATTAAACACACGGCGAGACCCAACACAACAAAAAGATAGTATGAGCCCTTATCAACGGCCATCTCCCTATGTAAGTACCCTTCACCCTTATATTGGTCGTCGCGATCCGTCTCGCCCGATGGCTTGACACGCCACAGGAATGGTACCATTCTGCAGTGATTTCTAAAGACTGAATACTGCCGTCAAGACTGCTTGCTATATATCGCGAGGATGATTCGCCAACCGGTTCGAGAAAAAGGCAAGCCGGAACAATCAGAATTGCCACGGGCTCGCTGATCGATCGAATCCGCGGGCATCAATCACAGCGGCGGACGCTGCGACGCATCCCGATCCAGCTGCGCGACGTCGCGGGTTCTTGGTCATTGAGAATGTTAATGAGATATAATGTGCCACCGCTGATGACGAGACTGTCAACGCGGATGCACTTTAGTGACACCTTTGGTTCCGATGTGCTTGATCCACTTAACACGTCGATGATATCGATATACATATCGAATCAAGTATCTGGGGATTACAGTGTCCATACAGCACTACACACTCCCCAACGTACCAGTGCCACTTCCGCTCCAAACCCTCGTCTCTCCCATCACAAAGTCGGATATCACCACGCCGTCATCCCACCCCCCTTGTGCCTAAAACATCCGACCCGGTATCATGGATTGACTTCCTTCTCCTTGCCCTTCCTCGACGGTGGAGGACCGGCAGTATTCAAATTAGGCACGGTCGTCATAGCAGCACTACCTACAGCTGTCCACGAGCCTAAGCGCCTCGTTCCTTTGAGTCCTGTTGGCGAGGCCCCGGGTCCGTTCGATGTTGATGCGAGGACGACACGGTTTGGTGAATGTGCGGGGCTGTTGGGTAGCGAGGCATGTAATGGGGGGTTCGATGGTGTCGATAAATGGGGCTGAGGGTGGGACTGAGACTCGCCCTGGTTGGCTTCTGTGAGAAGGAACTCGACCCAGAGCCGCGAGAATGACTGTGGAAGTGATGGTTAGGTCATGAATATCCCGAGGAGATACCAAGAAGGAGGAGCGAAGGAGAATGGTTAATCGGATATACAGGTTGTAAATCAAACACACCTCTGTCTCATCCGTCTTTTCCAGTTCCACATTCTTACTCTTACCCGGCGACGCCGCCCCATTTCCCCTCCCCCAAAACAACCCGCCGCCTGAACTTGATGACGCGCTCCCAGATGTCCCGCCGCCAGTCGCAGCCCCCAGGCCCTTGATCAATCCAGCCCTCTCTCTTTCCGCCTCTCCCCACCCAAGAATGGTGCCGATTAAGCCCAACATCTCAAACCTTTTCGGATCCGCGCGTGGGGTGGAGAGGAAAGAGAGGAAAACGTTGGTTACGAGCCGACGGTCCACGTTTGTGTCAGAGGAGGATTTGCGGAGCCGGCGGAGGGCTTCGATTAGGTGTTCGTTCATTATTACAGCTGGGAAAGAAGGGGGGCATTGTTGAGAATCGGGAAAGTAGGAGGGAAGGGAGAATGAGTAAAGAGTATGCACACCTTCATGTCGTAGCTTCCCGATGAGGAGGTTCTTCTCCTTGAGCTGTTGCTCTAGGCCCGATGTACGCGATGCATTGGTCTTGTCGTCGTCTAATTGAAGCTAGATGAACGGATTAGAAAGACGCTCGCAGACGACGGGAGTGGGTACGAACCTCCGCGTCGAGTGCGCGCCGCTTATACTCCGCTAAGGACAGTGTGACATCGTCAAGTTGCCCCTTGTAGTCTTTCACAGCTTGATGAAGTTCGTGCTCCTTTGCTAGTAACAGTCAATACGCAACCACATAACATTGCCTCGACAGGAATGAGAACACACCTGTTTGGAAATCTTGGAGGACCGACTGTAGATTTGCCGCTGTCTCCTTCGCAGCCTCAAGCCCCACAATATCCTCCTCCCTTGTCTCCCTCTCCAGATCAAGTTCCCTCCTGAGCGCATCACTCGTCGATCTGGCTTCCTCCGCGGCAACCTTCTCCTGCATTGCAACCCTCTCCCACTCGTCTCTTTCCATGCGAGACCTCTCTAGCTCCCCCAGAGTGTCCCTCAGCTCCCTTTCACTCGCAGCAGACTCGTGTAAATCATGGTTCCGCAGAAGGTCAAGTTCACGCGCTGTACGCTCGCTTTCGGCATGTGAGGCTATGAGTTCAGCCCTGAGTGTTTCAACCGTCGAGGAAAGATCCTCATTTTGGGCGGACAAAGTTTGGATGAGTAATTCGCGACGATCGAGTTCTTCCTGGGCAAAGATGTTGAGTCAGATCGTTCGTGCGGCAGGATCATCGGGAAGAGTGCAGCACGTACGGCATCCTGCTTGAGCTTGTTTCCTAGGGTCGTGCGCATAGTTGTAAGCTTTGCGAGGAGGTTTCGGTACTGAGATGCAAGGTTCTCTTTCTCCTCTCGTTCATGGTCGAGTTGTCTCTGGAGTCTCTCGAGCGGGCCGAGGACCTGGTCATCGCCGTGATAATTGTATGCTGTGCCATTAACTGCTGCACCTGAAGACGTGGCACCGGTGCCCGTGCTCGGCTCACTGTCGGTGGATGAGCGACTTGTGCTGGTGCCATCGGCGAGGCTGTTGAGGATGGCAGGAGAGAAAGGGCGAGCGGGAGATTGAGAGAGATTTCTGTGAGTACCGTTTGAGGACATTGTCTAGGGGTGACTACGAATTCGTGGACGCTGTCGATATTGGCATTGGCGATGGAGCAAGGGGAATGCTATGGCCTTCAACACTTGGTGACACTACCGCCAGAATTGCGCAGCGAGTTATACTTGACGCCACGTGACCAATCGCTTGCACTTTGCCTTGCACGGGTGCAGTACTCCGATCTCGCAGCGCGAAGATAGATGGTATCCAGATCTGGCTTCACAGGGATGCCCGCCAGTTTGATTATTCGTTTCCACTGGGTCCGATATGATATATGATAGCTCACAAGGACCTCAGCTTGGGTCGGGATGACCTGCTTTTTGACTCATCTGTCCAGCCCAACCTCGGCGATAGCTCGACAAGTTCCTTGAAACTCTAACCCGGGACCCAAAGGTAAAATACGAATACAAGTGACACAGCCAACTTTCTTGACAACTAACAGTACTAGTAGGCCTAGCACGTCCCGAGGGAACATGAGCGCACGCCGACGCACGCCTCTGCGGCTTTGAGCGCACCTTCTATCCATCCCAACAACACCCCCTTTTTCTCCACACCTGCAGAAATCCTCACCAGCCCTGCATCCACACCATACTCTGCGGCCCAATCAAGTTCGTCGTAATGCACGATGATTGTGTACGGACAAGTCAGCGTGAATTCATATCCAAAACTGGGACCCTTTGCGCAGGGCAACGCGTCATAGAATGCCTTGGACGCTGCCAGAGAGACGAACGTCAGGGAGAATAAACCCCCGTACCCGCCGTTCGGGAGCTGACAGCGGGAGTAGTTGCTTGGGGAGGTGTACTTTGGATACAACACTTGCTTGATCACAGTGGATTCGGATGGACCTCCTCCAGCGATGGACCGAGGATGAAGGAAATCACAGATGGATTCGGCGTTGTCGTTGATGATATGCATGCGCCCGAGGAAGTCGCGAGAGTTGCCTTCCATGACGATGGCGTCTTCATCGAAATAGGTGTCTTCGTACATATGTGTCAGGCGGTCTTTCAGCGTAGCATAATGACGACCGTTTGGATTGAGGACAAGGCTTCAGGAGATTACATGAGCATCGACAACGGGTAGGAAATAAACTAGCTGACCTTCCTCCCAGCACGTTTCCGCGCCCACAAACGAACTTTGACAGACTGGTGATGACAATATCGGCGAAAGGGAGTACGTTGACATTCGCAAAACTCCCAACAGTGTCATCGATGATGATCAGAAAGTCATACTTGTCCGCCAGGGCGCGTAGGCGGGGGAAGTTCACTACTCGCAAGAGAGGATTCGACGGACATTCAGTGAACAGAGAAACTATTGGAGGACTCGATTCGTTGGTTGTGGAGCCTTGCGCCAATATTCTCTCGAGGTCGTCAATGTCTGAGTCGAGCCCGTGACCGAAGAAATAAACTCCAGGGGCGAATTTCTCGACGAGCTTCAATGTGCAGGTGTAGGGAAAGCTACGAACGACAAATCAGCCAAACGTGAATCTCGAGACATGCGGACGTTTTAGCACACCCGAAGACAACACTCTTTGATGGCTGACCAGCCCTTACTTCGAGCAGTAGCTGATGCGCATTGAAGATTGCCGCCATACCACATGGAAACAAGAATACCTCCTCCTCTGTCACTCTGTGAGCTACTTCTCCATTTATTCTTGATCCAGACTCGGGTACTGAATGGACAAGATAGCTGGCAATGCGCTTGCGAAGCTCTAGCTTTGCTCGCACGCCTTCTTTTGCAGTCAAACTACAGTTTCGCTCCTCTGGGGAAGGGAGTTGGGGCTGTGCCGACTTCAGTGATCGAACTCGCAGTGACAAAGACCGAGAGACTTTCACCTGGGCGGTTTCAATGAGTGAGAAGTAATGTTCTGCCCTTCGCGACGATATCCCCAGTCCATAGTGTTTCCAAAACGTCCTAGCTATCGCATAGACCTCGTTGGGGAAGAACGCCAAGTGGAACTCTGAAAGGCATGCACACGTCTCGGCCACAGGGACGTTCGGACCCAGCGATGACGAATCTCCGGGATGTATTTGATACTGGACAGTCCGAACCTTCGCCGAAATGTTCGCGAGCGCGGCTTGGCGGAGGATGAAGTCTCTGCAGTGCTCCACACTCCTCCTGGATGGAAAGATCAAGCATTTCTCCCCATCGTGACCAATTTTTTGCTCGCAGATCTCAATCAGCTAGGATACCAGATTCCCAATTAGTCAGGGAGAAGGGGTATCTAAAACTTGCAGAGAGGTCCTTACCTTCTGGAGGCTGCGGTGGATAAAAATCCGCGGATACCCTGTCACGATGGCGTCCAGGATGGTCTTCTCCCCTTCCGAGCACCCAAGAACATGCTCCCAGTTCGGAAGTGACATACAAAGGGCATGCGGAGTCGGCGGAAGAGGTTGTCCCAACGGGATGTCTCCCAGAGCGATGGCGGTTGTCATTACGGGTGGCCCTTGCTGAGTGAATGACCAGTAATGCAACAAACCGAGATGATTCGATGTATAAAAATCCCTGTAGCCTAGAATCACACTGCGGTATTGGTGATAGTCTTGGCAGCCAGCAGTTTACCTGATAGATTTCGACGTATTAAAGGGCGGCAATCGCATAAGGGGTAAATACTGATGGCGTTGTCCGTTGCCAGCGCTTCAGTATCATGATGTTTGTGTGGCATGCCATCGAAGCTCGAAGCCCGTTTTCCGAGTGCGCGGCGAGGAGGATCGCAATATTGTGCGATTGTGAGCACCGCGGTGAACCTCGGGGTGGCTATACTTAATGCATAGTGCTTCAATGTTCAACGGTGGCACTCGAAGCAGCTTGATACGGAAGAATCTTCAGATCACTGCTGGCAGTACTCATGATATGTGCCAACCTTTATGCCTCTGTTATCTCGTTAGATCCGACTAGCCCAGCACCAGTACTCAGGCGGTCGCCTACTCAACGCATGTGTTCCTTCTGAACAAATCGTAATCCAACGCTAATGATAATCGATCGGGAGCTTTCCGAAGAGTTGCCGGGAAATAGGCTGTGAGATAGAACGTGAACGGTTTTGACCACTGCAGGGCAGTACTGGAGGTTGCCAAGAGCCCTTTTGGCATGAGGAAAAGAAAGTTAAAAAGAGCACCAACTTCAGAGACTCTGTGACACTAACCAGAGCGTTCTAGAATCTAGAGTGGCCTGGGTCAGCTGATTGATATTTTACTCTCCGCAGCTAAAATTCTGAATCACCGCTTTTTCTAATACATACATGATCCTTCTAGTATCGCAGTGCACGGGTTCTCCGCCTGCGAGCTAGTAATTACAGAAGGTTTCACGATGTCGCTCCGCGTTCGCCCGCGAGGAGTGATTAACATCGTCGCCTCCCTCAAAGATCATTAGCTCCATCTAACCCTGTGGCCAGTTACTATTTGGATGAGTACAACTGTCAGTGATCTCGACAAGCCGTTGGGCCTTTGAGGCGTTTCGGTCTCTCCGTTCTGGAGAGGCTGATCGATATGTACGGTATCACGTCCTGATACTATGCCTGGATGGGAAACGCCATTGTGTGTGCGTTCTTGACCAAGTTTTACTGACCTACTTGACGGGATATGGGACCGAGTGCGACTCCTCGGGGAGGTCTTGATCGCTGATTATCCAAGGTCGTTTTGTACTCGGTTTTACAAGGATTGCCGCGGCAGGATGTACGAGCATCCACAGCAATTCTATTTTCCAGGATATGTCAGCCTTTCGCTCCGTGTCCAAGGATTATTGGATCGCCTTACCTCCGGGCCGTACTACCTCATACGAGTTACCACTGTTAACGGCGCTTTAACAAATCTTCCGACCATTTGGTGACAGGAAAAGATGCCTTCCCACCCATGCAACCTTCTTATCGATCGCAAAGGCGGCCTCTCTCAAGTTATGGACCAATGCTACACCACAAAAATGACCACATTTTATCATTTCGCATAAGTATTTCCCAGAGCCGTCAATTTCCAGCTGTCCGACGTTATCAAAGGGGGGCTGGGATCTATTTGCGTAACATTGACAGAGCTTATTGTACCTTTGGGCAAGCTTTTGCTTAGCTGAGCTCCCTTTCTTGATCTTTTGACGCTACAACTTACCCTTCGCTGCGCAGAAGGGAAAGTCACTGATATTGTTTTCGGCGACCAAGGGGGTATATTGCTCTTGTGGTGTCATTAACTCGCCTTACGACAAAGGCCTCGTTTCTACTCCCAGCCAGCTCGAACATAGAACGACATCTCTATATATAAAGAACATGCCCTCGCTAGGTCATACTGCGTTGCTTTTGCGCCATACCAGGTCATGCCCACCATTCTCAAAAATTCGGTTTGTGTACTCCTCTTTCGTTCGCTTCGTCAATGCCCCCCATGTTGGTCGCCTGCACACTCCACGGAAATTATCGGTGTCGAAAACGGCCGTGCATACAAATCCCCTTACTTTTGGTGGTGATCATGTTCCCTTGGACGAAGGTGTTTACAATACCGACGGCTGTGTCGTTTGTGTGCGAACCTATCCGACCTTTTTCATCATCAGCGGTAAAGTCGGCCGTGGCTCTGCTGAACTTCAGTGTAACAAACGATTCGACATCGACGCCTCTCAGTATGGCACTGCTCTGACTTCGTTGCCGGCACTCAACGACTCATCCTCGCTTGCCAAGACTTCGCCATTCACCGGAAAGCATGTGTCATTGCAGGGTATCTCCACAGGTTTTCCTGATGGTCATCGTATGATTATGGTGAACGACATCTCTTTCAGACTTGCTAACAGCTTCGTTCCTTCTCCCGATTCCCAACCCTCAACGAACCTCAAACCCTGTGATAGGGAAGGAAAAGGGAAAGGATTGAAAAAGGCACGTCGTGCAAATGTCGTGCGTAATTGACACAACAATAATAATGAAAGTAATCCAATGTTGAGAATGATATTGCGAACATAGTACACAGGCATGTACTCTTAGATCGTCGTTTATCGATATATCCCTCGTGTGTTCGGAGAACACTTGTAATCGGTCAGCAACCTTTACTTCACGTTGGGACACGGGCGACTACCCGACACTAGCTATATGCTTGGTCGTGCCACAATCAGGGAGAGTGGAGAGCACGACTGAAAAGCTGGTCGTTCACTGCCATCTCCTCGTCTGCGGCAGTGGACTCATTATTTGACAATATATCCCACTGGTATACGTATACATCTAAGCAAATTTATAAAATAAACAAGCAAGTACTGAGATGCAGCATAGAGAAACAGAGGACATAAGAACGAGACACCTTGGCAAAAACAGTTTGAATTCTGTTTGCTGAGCACCAAAGCATCACCAAATGGTGATGGTACAGAAACCCAGCAAAGAGGAAACAAAGCCAAAAGAGGAAAAAGATCCCCCGACGACACGAGCCGGTACTGCAGTGGCAAGGTCATCACGTCCCTGGAGTTGCAAGCAGAGCTCGCAGGGATCAAGGGCGGCAAAAATTTGATAACCAAAGAATGAGGGCGGTGCCCTCATAATAGTGGTTAAACTATTAAGATAAGATAAGATAATAGTCACATGACTGGTTAGCTCTTTCCATTTAAGGCAAGTCTCCGCCAAACATTCGATCAACATGGGCTCAAGCACATCTAGTTCTGTCATACTACACTTGATCTAAGCCAGAAGGCCAGAGTGGTAAAGATTCAAGTTGTCGAGGTGAGGCTTTTATAATCCAGAAACGTGCGCACGGACCATCAACGTGCTGTGGACACTGGACAGGACTAACTTTCCATTAATGTACCACTACGACTTAAGGCACTACTGTACGATTGAAGATCATTGAATATTGCAATGAATGTTGAATATCGATCAGATGATCGATCGACGAAGACTATATGGGTGCTGCCGCCGGTTATGCGTTCATTGTAGATTACTATATTGTAGAAAACGCGAACAAAACGCGAAAGGTAGGTTTTTGAAGTCTAGCAGCTTCAAAGTGACTAGACACCTCAAAATTACACGAGACCAGACTATGAGCAGACCAACTTACTCGGAATGGGATGTGCACACATACATGACTGATAGGTGCTCGAGAACACAGGATTTGACACAAAGCTCTTGATAGGTGGATAGCAGACGTACGAGATTATTGAACATCGACGGGATGCCCCCATGTCTACCTAGGCAAGACATTAAAAGTTTTGTGTGGTTGATCGGCCACCTATCACGCGTTTTTACCCGCACGCTGTCGCGCGACAACACGGAAAGTTGCCCAACTTGCATGGTAGCAGTACCCCACGCTCGGGTGCTCTTGGACTGTTCTCCACGAAATCGAGGTAAATCTAGAGAAAAAGGGAATAAGAATATCGAGGCAAGGTGTGAAATTACCTACTATCTCGTCCTCGTCGCGTCTCGATGGCGTTGAGCAGGAACAATTAAATCAGAGGGTGGCGGGCCGTGGGATTCCGGTAGGTCAAACTCCGCTAGGAACTACCCGGTCCCTCATCGGGACCAGGCTCACATGAAGATGCTGTTGGAATAAAAATAACAAGGGCAAGCGGCAGGACAACAGCGGAGGGACAACAGCTTGGACGAAAACAGGAGTAGGGTCAGAATGACCTGCTATTTGACTCATCTATCCAACCCAACCTCAGCGATAGCTCGACAAGTTCCTAGAAACTCTCCCCGAAGGTAAAATACCAGTGACACTTTCGTGACAACTACTAGTACTATTAATAGTACTAAGTAGGCTTACTACATCCCGAGGGAACGCACGCCGACGCATACCTCTGCGGCTTTGAGCGCAACTTCGATCCATCCCAACAACACCCCTCTCTCCTCCACACCTGCAGAAATCCTCACCAGCCCTTCATCCACACCATACTCTGCAGCCCAGCCGAGTTCGTCGTAATGCGCGATGACTGTGTACGGACAAGTCAGCGTGAATTCATATCCAAAACTGGGACCCTTTGCGCAGGACAACGCGTCATAGAATGCCTTGGACGCTGCCAGAGAGACGAACGTCAGGGAGAATAAACCCCCGTACCCGCCGTTCGGGAGCCGACAACGGGAGTAGTTGGTTGGGGAGGTGTACTTTGGATACAACACTTGCTTGATCACAGTGGATTCGGATGGACCTCCTCCAGCGATGGACCGAGGATGAAGGAAATCACAGATGGATTCGGCGTTGTCGTTGATGATATGCATGCGCCCGAGGAAGTCGCGCGAGTTGCCCTCCATGACGATGGCGTCTGCATCGAAATAGGTATCTTCGTACATATGTGTCAGGCGGTCTTTCAGCGTAGCATAATGACGACCGTTTGGATTGAGGACAAGGCTTCAGGGGATTACATGGGCATCGACAACGGGCAGGAAATAAACTAGCTTACCTCCCTCCCAACACGTTTGCGCGCCCACAGACGAATTTCGATAGACTGCTGATGACAATATCGGCGAAAGGGAGTACATTGACATTTGCAAAACTCCCAACGGTCTCATCGATGATGATCAGAAAGTCATACTTGTCCGCCAGGGCGCGTAGGCGGGGGAAGTTCACTACTCGCAAGAGAGGATTCGACGGACATTCAGTGAACAGAGCAAGTATCGGAGGACCCGATTCGTTGGTCGTGGAGCCTTGCGCCAACATTGCCTCGAGGTCGTCAATGTCCGAGTCGAGCCCATGTCCGAAGAAATAAACTCCAGGGCCGCATTTCTCGACGATCTTCAACGTATCGGTGTAGGGAAAGCTACGAACGACAAATCAGCCAAACATGAGTCTCGAGACATGCGGACGTCTTAGCACACCCGAAGACAACACTCTTTGATGGCTGACCAGCCCTTACTTCGAGCAGTAGCTGATGCGCATTGAAGATTGCCGCCACACCACATGGAAACAAAAATACCTCCTCCTCTGTCACTCTGTGAACTACTTCATCATTTATTCTCGACCCGGACTCGGGTACTGAATGGACAAGATAGCTGGCAATGCGCTTGCGAAGCTCTAGCTTTGCTTGCACGCCTTCTTTTGCAGTCAAACTACAGTTTCGCTCCTCTGGGGAAGGGAGTTGGGGCTATGCTCACTTCAGTGATCGAACTCGCAGTGACAAAGACCGAGAGACTTTCACCTGGGTGGTTTCAATGAGTGAGAGGTAATGTTCTGCCCTTCGCGACGATATCCCCAGTCCACAGTGTTGCCAAAACTTCCTAGCTATCGCATAGACCTCGGTGGGGAAGAACGCCAAGTGGAACTCTGAAAGACATGCACACGTCTCGGCCACAGGGACGTTCGAACCCAGTGGTGACGAATCTCCAGCATGTATAAGATACTGGATAGTCCGGACGTTCGCCGAAATGTTCGCGAACGCGGCTTGGCGGAGGATGAAGTCTCTGCAGTGCTCCACGCCTCTCCTAGATGGAAAAATCAGGCACGTCTCCCCATCGTGGCCAAACTTTTGCTCGCAGATCTCGATCAGCTAGGATACCAGATTCCCAATTAGTCGGGGAGAAGGGGTATCTAAAACTTGCAGAGGATCTTACCTTCTGGACGCTGCGATGGATAAAAAACCGTGGATACCCTGTCACGACGGTGTCCAGGATGGTCTTCTCCCCTTCCACGCACCCAACAACATGTTTCCAGTTCGGAAGTGACATACAAAGGGCATGCGGAGTCGGCGGAAGAGGTTGTCCCAGCGGGATGTCTCCCAGAGCGATGGTGGTTGTCATTATGGGTGGCCCTTGCTGAGTGAATGACCAGAAATAAAACAAACTGAGGTGATTTGATATATGACACTCCCTGTGATGCGGTCTCGAGAGTAGCGGAGTTGCTACCTGTAGCCTAGAATCCCAGCAGCGATATTAAGTAATAGTGTTGCCAGCCAGCAATTTACCTGGTGAATTTCGACGTATTAAAAGCCGGCAATAAGGGGTATATAAGTACTGACGGCGTTGACCAGTTGCCGGGTCATCATGATGTTTGTCGCGGTGGCATGCCATCGAAGCTCGAAGACCGTTTCCTGAGTGTGCTGTCTTATGGACCTCAAGCTTAAGCTTCATCGGCCGCAGAGGTTCGCAATGTGCGACCGTGAGGTGAACTTTTGAACTTCGGGGTGGTTATAATGCGTAGGGAGCGCTTGAAGCAGGAGATCAGTACCGCGTGACAATTGATGGCCCCAAATAGGGAACCGCACGTGTGATCGGAAATACCTTGACCTCGCAAGTAAGCAACCTTTACTTCGCGTTTAGTCTCTAACCAATCCTCTGCTGACATCCCAATTTGGGAACCCTGTCAGCAGAGTCTGGGAGCAAACCAACGGCCTAAGGGGAGTTACGCACTTAGATACCACCGCTGTCACGTCACGCTCTATCATCCCTCTGCTCGTTGTGCATCGACGTTTCGCGCACGGCACTGCCGCTCATTCCTGCTCGGTCTTCATACATACGCACATGCTTAATTAATAGCACACTCTCATTCTTGTCTTGCTCCTACATCTTTGATTATAATATTTGGCTTTATCGCAATCCTTAATGTCTGAGAACGAACCCCCACTCATTTGGCCTCCAGTTCGACATCAATCATCGCCGCACTTGGCGACACCAGTGCGTGAAAACGGGCGGTCTTTGATTCTATCAAGACTCGATGCAACCTTCCCTTCTCTCCCAGACTCCCCTCATACTCCAAACCACTTGCCTCGCACACCACTTAGTAATACTCAGAA
>KN819336.1:0-12792 GCA_000827475.1 Paxillus involutus ATCC 200175
CAGGACTGGGCATGATGCCCCGGACCTCTATAAGGGCGTGGATCTCTCTCATCAGATGATCGACTTTGGGTTTGGAAACAAGGCGCCCTGCAGGCCGACGATTATTGCCCTATGTTCGGAAAGTCGCCTTGCACCTCCCATGATCTGTCCCAGATGAGGGCTTCTTCCGAAGTGGGAATGGGCTCGAGTAAATCTACTTGGCCGCTTCATCCGCTGATTTCCAGCCCTTTGGTGGTGAAAGGTATAAAGGGAAGTACAGCTCAGACGTCCCAACCAACAAGCCCGTCAAGTTTTCTCAGCCGTCTTAAACATCTACCCCAAATTCTCTTAATCTACCCTAATCTTGTGAGCTCGTTCGCACTGCCGTGTGGCATGTTTCTGACCCGGAAGAGCAGACTACTTCACCACAATCAAAATGTGCTACCGCCAACTGCAATGCATCGAGTTCGTCTGCGGCCATAAAGAGCCTTTCACCGAGAGCAAGGTAAAACTTCCCGCTTTCGAATCCCCTGCCCGTGCTAAGGCGCCAGCCCGTAGGTCGACTGCAACTCGAATCTGTGTCGGTATAGCTCTCTCCATGTGCGACCTTGCATAGCCTGTTCCTCTACGTGCTCGCAAATGTCCGTTGATCAATGTTCAGTGAACTTGGCTTATGAAACTGATGTCTACCCCTAGGCTGGGAAGAGCTCAACCCACAGTTACTCAGAGAAAAGAATCGTTATGTCGCCACTGTCCTAGACAGCAAGCTTAATAAGGGTATCGCTAATTACTTGTTACGATGTATCGATGATGTCTATCATTCTATTTATTTTCTTGTCTTTGGGGCCTGCCCGATCATTGAGTGATGTAGCGTTTTACACCTCGCCTTGGCAATGAGGGCCGCAACTGAATGCGTGGCGATGGCGGATAACTAAGACTTGCAGGGAGACACGTGAAAGTAGCGGGGCAGATGGCTCAGGTTGAGGGTGTTTTACGATGAAACTGCGCGGACGGGACATCGAGCACGACCTGTCATCGGCTCTCTGACCCTTGAACTTGGGGCGTCCGTTGCAACTTGCAAGTCAGACCAGTACTCTGCCTCCATATTTCCAATTGTAGAGATGCGTGCGGAAAGAAGTTGATGCGACCGTGACGATGGCTGGCAGTCAGCCGTGTGTGTGATGGAGGCAGCGAGTTCGCGGGAGAGGACTCTGGATGGGCTGTGGGGTAATGCAAATTGGCAGGGTTCACGATGTGAGTTGGACCTGAAACACGGCAAATGTTAGCGAACAAGGGCAAGTCGGTACATACTTGAAGTGACAGCCGTTCACAACCTCACAACCGCGATGACAGCACTGGTCCTCGAGGCAAGTCTGTTAGGGCCCCGCTGAGACAGGGGGTGGCCATAAATGGCAATGATGGAGCACATGTGCGATCGCCGCTTCGACTTCGTATTTCATTGACGCGCCAACCTGGCAGGCTCATACAAGATCCTTCACCCACAGTTCCGACACATGCCACTACTGAGTCAGCATAGCTCTCCTCGTGCTAGGGCTATGTACCTGCGCACCTTGCCTTCCATCAGAGAGCGTTGTACCAAAGTCCACGATCTTGCGAAAGAGGGTCAGCTGCAGTATTTTCATTATGACCCTGGAAGGGAGGAGGCTGTGATTGAGTTTTGCGCGAGCATCATGGAGGTGTGTCTGACGTCCTTGCCCTTGCTTCTCTGTCAATAACAAATTTACCGCCTTTGTAGAGAGACTTTTCGAATGAGTTTGCATCTGTGAGTCCGCCACACCTTGTTCATCAATCAAACTGTATCATCGCTCATCCGCCTGCCTGAAACTCTGAGATCCCTCCCCATGGGCGATGGCGGCATCTGGATGCTGGAAGGCGTCGCATCGAACCAATGCTCTTGAGCTGGGACGGATCCATTACTCCCCTGGACACAAAGGAAAAGTGCAAGCGTGTTATCGATCTGTTCCTCGTATCCGTATTGCTAGACGCCGGTGCAGGAAGCCAGTGGGCCTATACCGAAGAGGATTCGGGTCAGACGTTCTCACGATCCGAAGGGTTGGGCGTCGCCAGTGTCCACATGTTCATGGATGGCATTTTCTCCGGATCTGCATCACAGCCCTACAGAGTAGATGGTTCTTATCGTCACAGTTTTCATTGGAAAGCCGAAGGCAACTGATGACGTGCGATTTACAGCTGAAGGACTGGCTCACATCACTGTTGACAAAGTGGCCGAGGCGATGCAAGTTAGCAGTTCGAACCCAATGGTGGGTCTCGAGGGAAGAACTTCTCTACTCGTCGGTCTTAGCACGGCGCTCAAATCAAACCCCCAATTTTTTGGTCAAGATGCAAGACCCGGCAACATGCTTGGTATCGTCACTTGTGTCATAGCCTTCATTGCGACTTGTTACTCATAAAATATCTTCCAGACTTCCTTGAGGCAGAGTCAAAGTTGGAGGGTTCCACACGACGCGTTCATATCTCCACTCTCTGGACTATTCTAATCGAAGGCCTATCTCCTATCTGGCCAACAAGACTCACATTGGACGGTGTTTCCCTCGGGGACGTTTGGTCCTGTCCAGCACTGAAACAACCTAGTCAAGCTGAAGGTGATGACTTGGTACCGTTCCACAAGTTGACGGGATGGATCACATACAGTCTTATCGAGCCAATGGAGAAACTCCTCGGATGGACTTTCGATGGGGCGGAAGACATGACTGGTTTGCCAGAATATCGCAATGGTGAGAATGATCTCAGGGATCTGGTTATGTCCGTTCGTCCGTACGTTATGCAAGGACTGACACAGGGTGTGATAGGTGGTTTGTTAATCGATCTCGGAGTCTTGACCCTTCGCCCAGGGGTACTTTCATCCGAATGTTACCCAGATGAAAGCGGCATCCCTCGCCTACCCCCCTCACATCCTGCTGTGGTGGAGTGGCGAGCCATGACGGTTATTGAACTGTCAGTTTCCGTCATGCTTGGCCCCAAAATGGTCATGAGCTGATGAACTGATTCATATCTCAGAGATCGGATCGCAGATGCTCTTCGGCGTAAACACAACCTCCCCAAGGACAAGCTGACGCTCACCCAGGTACTGGAGAGCGCGACCTGGAAAGGCGGGAGAGAGATCGCCAAGAGCCTCCGCCCATCCACAGGAGGACCTCCGATTGATATTGTGAGCGATGGCACCGTCTTCTAAATTGATGGTAGTTGTAAGTGAGAAGGCCTTGTCATCGAATGGGGTCAAAAGTGTATGATTACGAGGCAAATCCAGAATAGGTTGTGTCAAATTTATAGTCCACGACCACATCAATGACGTTTTAGCTCCGTTGCGAGGCGCCAAGAGAGAAAGAACGCTATAGCGGCCGCAACACCTCCAAACCTAGATTACAAAAGCAATGATGAGGGGCAACGTCATGCGGCGGCAGTATGGTAATTGAATTTACCGAAAGATGATCGCAATCGAGTTGGGTTGGGTTTGTGAGAGCTCGTCAGAGCGGGAGAACAGGTGCCTTGTGACGTCCTGGGCGGCAGGGGACATCGTCCCGTTTCCAGGTTGTGTGTTACCAGGGTGGTGGCCGTGCAAGACAGACTTGTCCTGATCGAAGATCGCAAAGATTATCGATGAGAGACCCGTCACGAGGAATTGAGGTATGACGATGAACATGTTGTGAATGCCCTGCAAAACCGGTACAAGGGTAAGAAGAACGGGAAAGGGAAATGCATGTGAGTAACTTGTCAATTGAAGGGACATTAAGTGGATCACGCACGAGGATGGCACCAGCCTGTGAACTGAGACCATTGGCTGACTTTCTGGCTGACCCTGACGACGACGTCAACCCAACCCCCACGCAGCGCGAATCAGAAGGTTGAGAAGCTGAGAAGTCTATATCAATTCTGCCGACTCGTGCCCTCGAATTCTCCAACCCCATGATCCTCGGATGGAATTCGTGGTCATCGTCTGGTTGAGACAACGATGACCTCGAAAAGGAGGGTCTATTGGAGTCCACGCGGACGTGAGGATGAACATGAGGGTGAGCTTTGGGAGTGTCTTCATCCTCGTCAAAATCAGCTTGAAAGAGCCGCTGGGTCTCGTCCGCATCCGCGTCGTGTTCGACGTCATCGCGCAAATGTCCTACGCGTGTCGAGCGCGTGTCGGCGAGATGGATTGACCCCGCATCACCTGACGCTGGGTAAGACAATATTGCCTCCGCAAGCTAAAGATACCGTTGGGGTATGGGGTGAGAACAGTGCCTCAACGAGTCCTGTCAAGTGCACTCACCAGAGCAAAGGGTGCCCACTGTGTAATTGCCCAACAGAACCCTGTGACAGACATGATGAATGTTGCGCCTGATACACTCGACGTGAGGCTATGTTTTTTTTTCAAAAGCAGGAAGGAAAGGAGTAAAAGTATCAGTCACGAATCACGGTAGATCGCTTGCCGATGCGAATAACCCAAACGACGGGAGAGGGACGCACAATGTGGCAGCCATACACGATGCAAAAACAAAATGTGACACCGCCCACAAACTCGCCAGGTGTATCCGAACACGTTCTAACCACCACTTCGGCTTCGGCTGAAGGGAGCTGGAGGCGTGTGACTCCTTTTCTCTGACGACGAGCGAAGGCAATATGATATTGGCTGCCAGAGACACCAACGCGCTATAGAGTAAGGCCCGTGTGCCAAGACGAGTAGATTCAGTGTCGAGAGCGATTGCGGCATCATCGTTTTCTGGGATGGGTGACGAATTCTTGTGGAGGTCACCGATGTAAAGTGTAGTGTAGAACAGGACGGGAAACCATGCGAGCCATGCGCTAGCAATGCTAAGGATCGAACAGTGACGGCGCGAAAGAGGAGACATACAAAAATTGTATTAAACACTGTAGATACAGGTCACCGTGGATTTGAATACGGAAAAGTGTGAACGCACAATCTGTCGGATAACCTTCGGAAGCTGCATGAGGGTCTTCCAAAGTTTCTTCAATTCCTGTCGAAAGTTTCCTGGGCCGCCACTGCGGATAACTTGAACACAGTCACCCCACGACATTTTGATGAAAGGTAACTTACGCAGAGGCGAACAGGACACGCTCCTTTACTTGTGAGCACACCCAAATGTGTGTCGTGAACAACAGAAGGGATGCGATGACAGAAAAAACCTCCAACTGAGCACTCCCAATGAAGGGAAAGATCCACGGAAGATCCAAATTGCCTCTAGTTTGCAAGTTGATGAACTTCCGTTGTTCCGAGGAGCGCATGTGCCGGCTTACACAAAGAATCCAGCGACACTTCCAACGGCCAGCATTCGAGCTGCCCATGCATTACCCGTCGGTTGCTCGGTGGGAGGCAGGGTATCTACGAGGAGAGCACGATCAAGGGCTTGGACTGACAAAGTCGTGAGTCTACCGCTGTTTCATTGTGAGATGATATACACACCCGCATTAATAGAAAAATCGATGCAATAAATGGAAAGGACGGCAAGCCAGACAGTCAGGACATCATTCTACCGTGGAGGGAATAAACCATAGGCTAGGAGGTGTGTGCGAGGGAAAGGCGCACCGAAGGTGAGCCAAGTGTGGTGAAAAATGTTGCTATCGGTCTTGTAAATCCCAGGAGAAGTGTTGCAAGGCCACACAGGACTGAACCAGCAACAATGAGTGGTCGTCGTCTTCCAAACCGCGATGTTGAATTGTCTGCGAGTATCCCTGGCCAACTAGCGATTTCAAACCTTGTAAGATAGTCAAGCGGGTGGGCACACCTATCATGGGCTGCACGATAAGACCTGATAGTGGTCCTGCTAGGAAAACGATCGCCATCAAGGACTTGGACAGGCCAAGTGACAGCAGGTAGGGTGAGGCTTTATGACGTCAGTCACGCCATTGGCCAGACGTTACGAGTGCTCACCATATGACATCTCCACCGACCAAAGTACTTGGACACCGAAGAGACCTAAGGTTAGTGAAGGGAGGCGTGCCCAAGAAGGGCCCACTATATGGGAAACGCCACCCCAACGGCCAAGGTGCTCACCCTCTTCCGCGAGGGGTATAGCAGAGAACCCAGTCATGGAGACGCGGGGAATGCAGGAGGTACGTCGGTGGTGAACTCAGCAGGTTGACGAAGGCCCGTCAGGGTAAGGTTCAGAAATTTCCAAGGGGTGCCGTCACCTTTGTGTTCGACTTCCAAGAACGTGTGACGCTTATGTGACAATGATATGCGTGACTGGTCAAATCGGCCGAGCAGGTATCCCGCTCCTGAGTCGGGTTGTTGAATTTACAGGTGCACGACCATTTCTAGCAGACAAAATGTTGACTTGCGCTAGGCGGCATATAGCCTTGGCTGCACCCCTACGATCCTTCCATTTCGCCGCGCCGAGACGGCGGGAGCTGTTTGACCCAGCTGCAGTAGAACGAATCTCAGAAGAGGTTGATGTTTGTATCGTCGGAGCAGGCCCGGCAGGCCTAAGTGCTGCTATCCGTCTCAAACAGCTCGAGCAGGAAAGGGGGAAGGAGTTCCGGGTGGTCGTGCTAGAAAAGGGCGCCGAACTAGGTGCGTCGGAGGCTCGAAGCCCGTCAGATTCTTCGAACCGTCTTCCCTGACTGTCCCCGTACATGTGCACAGGCTCTCATATTCTGTCCGGAGCTGTCATAGAACCTCGCGCACTCACCGAACTGCTCCCTGACTGGTTGTCGAGGGATGATCATCCTCTCAAACAACCTGCAACATCGTCTACAATGCGATTTCTTGCCAAGTCTTTCTCCTTTCCTATCCCCCATCCTCCACAAATGTCTAACGACGGGAACTACATCGCTTCACTGTCCCAGTTCTGTGCCTGGCTTGGAAACATCGCAGAGGAGCTCGGAGTCGAGGTCTATCCGGGATTCGCCGGCGCTGGCTTGGTATATTGCGAGGACGGAAAGAGTATCGCAGGTGTCAGGACCAACGAAGTGGGACTAGACAGGCACGGTCGTATGAAGGAGACCTTTGAACCTGGAATGGAGTTCCGCGCCAAGGTCACGCTCATTGCAGAAGGCGCACATGGCTCCCTATCGAAGGAGCTCATCAACAAGTTCGATCTACGTAGGGACTCTGATCCGCAGACTTACGGCATTGGCCTCAAGGAAGTTTGGCGTGTCGATCCTAGTCAGTACAGGCCTGGCGAGATCGTTCATACGATGGGCTGGCCATTAGACTACAGGACGTATGGTGGTGGATGGGTTTATCACATGGCAGATGGACTTGTCAGCTTAGGGCTTGTCATTGGCCTTGATTACGCAAACCCCTACTTGAGTCCGTACAAGGAACTACAGGTAAGCCCGTCACTTGTTTCTCTGTCGTTGTCCAGTCTGACACGAGTCTTGTAGCGCATGAAACATCATCCCTACTTCGCTCGTCTCCTTTCGGGTTCGTCGACTCGGGTTGCCTACGGCGCTCGCGCGCTGAATGAAGGCGGCCTGCAGTCCGTCCCAAAGCTCAATTTCCCTGGAGGGGCATTGATCGGATGCTCTGCTGGCTTCGTCAACATCGCCAAGATCAAGGGAACGCACAACGCTATGAAGAGTGGGATGCTGGCGGCGGAGGCGGCAGCAGACGTCCTTACAGAGTCGTCCGATGGCGAGCGCAACGCACCGAGCAACATGAGTAAATATAACGCCGCTCTCCGGAACAGTTGGGTATGGTCAGACCTCAACGAAGTGCGCAACCTCCGCGCGAGCTTCAATACACCGTTAGGTCTATGGGGCGGAATTGCCTACTCGGGCTTGGATTCTCTCTTTCTCAAAGGCCGGACGCCATGGACGTTCCGCAACAGGAGGAGGACTACAGATGCTGCGCATACCGAGCCTGCTCATCTGTTCAAACCGATTGACTATCCAGCACCCCAGCCACCTTTATCAACTGACTTGCTGACGTCATTGGCACTCACTGGCACGAATCATGCAGAGGACCAACCTATTCACCTGCGTGTCCGCAAGGATGGCGTGGAGGATACAACACTACGGAAAGACCACGTCCGCCGTAACATGAGCGAGTATGCGGGGTTACTCCAGCGGGCGTGCCCAGCCGGTGTTTATGAGTACACCGAGGATGAAGCCAATGCGGAGAAGGAAGGGTGGAACGGGCAGAAGCTGGTTATCAATTCACAAGTGGGTGCTTAACTCCTATGATCTCTTGATCTAACTGTCTGGTGCATGACACTAGAACTGCATCCATTGCAAACTGTGTGACATCAAGGTGCCTACACAAGACATCACGTGGACGGTTCCTGAAGGTGGAGGTGGTCCGAAGTACAGTAAGCTATTTCCTCAAAATTTTGACCTTGAGCTAAGCACATTATCAAAGCTATTACTTAGCATTGTAACCGGTCAGTGTCCAAGTTGAACTAAGGACGATATTGTGATTCTTAATTACTATGGTCCTCTGCTCGCGGCTTGATCTATCCCCAACTTTATGAAATGCACCGGATGAGACTCGCGGGGGGGTATGATCAGGAGCAGAACGATAATTTTTCTGCTGACTTGAGAGTCACTCCTTGCTCGAGTCACTGATGATAGAGAAGATTAAATCTGCATGTAGACAGCTAAGCAACTTTGGAGAACGACAGTGAGGACGACCCTCTCGAGCCTCGACCTCAAGTACTAGTAAGCGGACCGTTCCGGCCCACAGTGGATAATGTGGCAATAATATTTATAATATTTGTAATAATGTAATGAGAGACAGAATTTCTTTGAACATGGACTATATAGTCCCTCAACTTGACAAGCTCCCCACGCCGCCCACCGTGGCGGATCACTGTGAAGAGATACTCATGCCTTTAATAACGATCCAAAAGCGACCTCGCGAGGAGGCAGTTGTAACTCAAAGAAAGTTCTTCAAAAAAACTGCACGAGGCAAGGTCATCAAGGGTGTGTCGTATCTCCTGCCAGCAACTTAGCGCGCTGACATCACTACGGTGCAGTTCTCCGGGAGCGTTACCTGCGAGACGATGTCTACTGCGGTATCGTCGAATGCAAACTTTGTTCCGACGCGGTCAATGCCGTGCTTCCACGATCGGGTGATCTCACGCACAAACAATTTCCGAATGGTCATTATGTACTCCCTGACACGAATGTCTTTCTGTCGCAGGCACGTAGTATTGTTCGATTATGTTCTAACGCTACAATACCGCTTAGATGGACTTGATTGAATCGACCTCATTCTCTGTACCAATCGTTCTTCTTCAGACCGTGATGGATGAAGTCCGACATAGATCTCTCCCACTCTACAACCGTCTTAAAGCGCTCCTCAAAGCAGACGACAAGAAAGCATGGGTTTTTTACAACGAATTCAGATCGTACGTTTTCTTCCAGTGACTGAGGTTGCTTCCCTGATGTTCGGACGCGACAGAGAGACGGCCATCGTGCGTGAGGAATACGAAACTCCCAACGACCGCAATGATAGAGGTATTTTGGGTCTCTGTTCGATCGCTTTAGGACGCTAAATTCTTATCTCCTGGCAGGCATTCGTAAAGGTGCAGAATGGTATAATGTGCACATTTCCCTTGCCCATCCCCCAGTTCGCGGACAAAGAGCAGGTCAATTGGCACGCGTAATTCTGCTCACAGATGATGCAGCCAACCGCCAGAAAGCCGAAGCTGAGAACATTCCATGTGTCTCTAGTACGTTCACCCAGCTCGTTGAACAGCCTAACTTCAACTGCGCATAGTACGTAAATATGTGGAAGGCATGAAGGACGCGAGTCAGCTGCTTGACCTTCTCTCTGCCACGGGCTCAGAAGAGCTCGAACCTACAAATGCTAGCACGGCTCGGAAAACGCTTTATGCTGAAGTATGTTTTTTATTGATCAAGAGTGCCATTGTTAACCAGCATCTAGTATCTTCCAACAGCTGCACTTCTCGCTGGGGTGAAAGCTAGTAAACTCTACCAAGGTCACTTTAATGCTAATCAGTATAACTATCTCGAGGTACGCCCGTCACTCGTATTCGACTACCGCTCAGCTCGAAGTGCTCACGGGTTGCTCGTTAGGGCACCGTGCCTGTCCCAGCATTCAGCAAACCCGTCTTACTGGTCGGCCGCGAGAATATGAATCGTGCGGTGCATGGAGACGTCGTCGTCGTCGAAGTGTTCGATGAAAGCGAGTGGAAAGCTCCAGCTGAGGAGGTGATCGATCAAGAAAGTATGGAATTTCGATCCCCACATCTTCTGCATGATGCTTTGTTCGCTGATCTGTTATGCACCTCCTAGCCACTCTTAAAAACGATGACGCAGAGGACTCAGACGAGGATGCCAATTCTGATTCAGAATTTCATCTGCGTGCTGAAGCGAAAGCGCTTTGCTCCCAGGGCAAAAATACAATACTCTCCGCCGAAAAACAACCTACTGGGCGCGTGGTTGGTATAATCAAGAGGAATTGGCGCGCGTAAGTTTCAGTCCTGTCTCCTCACCTGTTTCAACCTATTCACGCTGGACATATTCGCGCACAGATGTGTCTGTCACATTGACCCCACCTCCCTTCCGTCCGCCGTGGCAACTTCCTTTTCCATACAAACGGTCTTCGCCCTTCCGCTCTCCCGCCTCCTTCCACGGATCCGCCTCCGCACGCGCCAAGCTCCAAACCTTGTCTCTCAAAAGATTCTCGTTACGATCGACAGGTGGGACGCACACTCACGTTATCCCGAGGGTCACTTCGTCAGGGCTCTGGGTAGGGCGGAAGACAAAGAGACAGAACAAGAAAGTCTGTTGCTAGAATTCGAAGTTCCATACCGCCCTTTCGGGAAGGCGATACTGGACTGTCTGCCACCCGAAGGTGGTCAGTGGGTCGTACCGCCGAAAAGCGACACAGAACCCGTGTGGAGAGATAGATTGGATCTCAGGAACCTTGACATATGCAGTATTGATCCGCCTGGTCAGCGATGAGTTTCGTCACGTTGGCAAGTGAGAGCATATACTCAGTAGTTCTTAAATAGGATGTCAAGATATCGACGACGCTTTGCACGCTCGGCGTCTACAGAACGGTAACATCGAAGCCGGCGTCCGTGAGTGCTTCTCGTTCTCGATAACCTCCCAAAGCTCCTCGTCAACCTTTCTGACACACCACCCTACCTCGTCGGTAGACATTGCTGACGTCTCACATTTCGTCCACCCTGACACGCCGATGGACAATGAAGCCGCCGCGCGTGGTACGACTGTGTACCTCGTGGACAAACGCGTCGACATGCTGCCATCTTTGTTAGGCACGAACTTATGCTCGCTGCGCCCGCATGTAGAACGATTGGCCTTCAGTGTTATATGGGTATGTGCGATCGCGTCGTAAACACGGGCTGGGCTGCTGAATGTTTTGATCCACTTATTCTTTTCACGCCAGGAATTAACTGAAGATGCGGACATCGTCAACGTTCGTTTTTCCAAATCTGTGATCGCCTCTAAGGCAGCATTTGAATACGAGGAAGCACAGCTTCGGAAAGATGATCCGTGAGTCACGTTTTGCCCAATCGTCGTCGTCGAAATGCCCATCGTTCCTGTTTGACCCTGCTACGCCATAGAAATCAGAACGATTCCATCACCCAATCTATCCGGTTGCTCAACTCTCTTGCCATCAAATTCAAAGCCAAACGAATGGCAGCCGGAGCCCTTAATCTCGCATCCCCCGAAGTCAAGATCCACCTCGCGTCTTCTGAGTCGTCCGACCCCATTGACGTCGAGCAGAAGGAGTTGAGGGAGACGAACAGTCTCGTAGAGGAGTTCATGTTACTTGCGAATGTGAGCGCTGCGAAGAGGATTGAGGAGGTATTCCCGCAAACGGCTGTGTTGAGGTGTGTTACTCCATCATTTTTGCTTTTTTGGTCGAGATGTGTCACTTACGGTGGCTTAGGCGGCATCTACCACCCCCGAAAGCGAACTTTGAAAAACTGCAAGATATATTGATGAAACGAAAGGGTTTCAAGCTCGACGTGTCCAGCTCGGGTACTCTGGCTGATTCACTTGACAAATGCATTGCAAGTCATTCTTTTCGAGCTTACCTGCTCGTTTTCTCAACCAGAGCTTGTTCCCTCCCAGGACCCCACGGCACCGACGTTTAACACCCTTGTCCGTATAATGGCAACACGTTGCATGCTCGCTGCCGAGTATTTTTGCTCGGGAAGTGTATCGCGCGACACCTTTGGTCACTACGGGCTCGCAAGTCCTATCTACACTCATTTCACGAGTCCGATACGAAGATATGCCGGTAAGTAGCTTTTGGTCTTATTCCTGTTGAGCACCGTGGCTTGAATCTACTTTTGTTCGCCTGCGACGTCTCGCGCCATCACACCCCCTGCTAACCTGCATGCCTACCAGACGTGCTCGCCCACCGTCAGCTCGCCGCCTCCATCTCACATACGCCACTCCACCCATCCCTTCACTCCAAAGCAAACGTGGAGCGCATCATGGACGTTATCAACCGTCGACACCGCATGGCGCAGATGGCCGGGCGAGCAAGTGTCGAATTTTATGTTGGATTGGCTCTGAAAGGTAGGACGGAAGCGCTGGCAAAGGCGCGGGGCAAGAATGACGGCAAGGCCGTCGAGGCGGAAACCGGCGTCATCGAAGAGGCTTTCGTTATACGGACGTTCCGCAATGGGGTCGGCGTGTTTGTGTTCCAGTGAGTTGCACATTTCTGGTTTCCGTCTGCTGACGGGCACACATCTCTGCTGGCATACTAACCTTGCTGCAATTATAGACTCGGCCTGGAAGGCCTGGTGACATTCAAACACGATGTCCAATTTGATGCAGACAATTACACTCTCACTGTGCCATCTAACTCAGGGG
>KN819336.1:35076-68036 GCA_000827475.1 Paxillus involutus ATCC 200175
TTTGGTTTAGCTAATCCTCAATGTAGTGGGGTCTTGTTAATTTTGATTGCTCCGCATTGTGGGTCAGAGAGCGAAAGAATTTAACGAACGCCTTGGATGTGACACCCGAGTTTTTGAGATCGAAATATGGCGATGCAGGTGTGTTGATCCCCTGTTCTTTCGACATCTGCTCACTTCCGAGGCTCGTGGAAAGGCACCGTGATTGACTATCGCAATTGGCATTTGGGCCTCGGGAGAAGGTTCCGCTCGCTCAAGCTCTGGTTTGTCCTGCGGTCCTTCGGCGTGGAAGGCTTCCGGCGATACATCCGCCAGGTGAGGACCATACACACATCGAACGATAGTCACATCTTACTTCCCTGCCAAAGACTGTCAGTCGCAGCGATACATTCGTCTCCCTCGTCCGCCAATCCTCCCACTTCAAGCTAGTGACGCCTCCATGCCTCGCATTGAGCGTTTTCCGCCTCGAACCGCCCGCATCAGAGATGCTCTCGCTCGCGCAGATGAACACGCTCAATCGGTCGTTCTACACACGTCTCTCAGCCCGGCCTGACATTGCACTCACGCAGACGGACCTGAATGGGATGATTGGCATACGCATGGCTGTCGGGGCGGAGCGGACGACAGAAGAGCATATCAGGCGGGCCTTCGAGATCTTGTGTGAAGAAGCGGATGTCACGCTGGAGGTGTGGGAGAAAGATGCTGTCGGGCAGAAGGTTTAGACACTGGACGATAGATACCACGCCAGTCTTATAGCAGCCACAGAGACGTTACATCCACTTCGTCATCACTCCATCAAGATCGCCGTGAAAGCTCACATCTGCGGTGAATCACAGCTTGGTCATGAAAGCCTTCGTGCATACAAATATGGAATGCTGAACCACCGGAACAGTACAAGAGATAAGCTGAGAAGGATACACACCAAGAGTGAGAACGTATACAACACGAGAATAGCCAATCTGTTGTCTACAACAAAGCCCAAGGGAATAGATATCCAGATTCCTTACATCATCTCCAGTGGAGATGCCAAACGAACTTCCGTCTGGTGTCACTGCTGATCAGCACGGGCTGCGTCCGCCTCTCGTTTGGCATGCCGCTCTTCACCCAGGGTTGCGATTTCATTGAGTGAGACGACCTTGAAAGGCCATGTCAGCCAGTTACCGCCTGTCCGGAAGCTCGGGACCCCCATATCGTCCAACAACTCGTCAATCGCCTGGGGCCACCTTCAAGCAGGAGCCAGCACCAACGTCAGGCAAAGAGTTCCGGGTGAACGAAAGGCTTACTGACGACCAAAACGCGAGACCACCGCTATAGCTTTCGTTAACCCACAGTAGCATATCAGGGAAACGTCTTCTCATCCAGGCTGCGTTCCGGTCCGTTTCTGCAAGTGCGTCTTCGGCGGTCGAGGGGAGACGCATCTTATCCTTCAGGAAGTATGAGGATATCCAGTGTGCCATCACTTCAAATCCGTAACCATTGTTCGTCGTGAACTGTGAGGGCAGCGTGAGGTACGATCTTGTCGAAACGACCGAGTAAGGCGCTTACCACGGCCCCATTAATAGCAAAGTCTCGCTTGTTGATATTTCTAGCAGGGACGAGACCTCGGTAGATCGAAGATGCCCATTGGTCTCTCTGAGGATGAGCTGGGGGAGGGGAGGAAAGTGTTGTGTAGTGCTTCCATGCATCGTCGTTGTCTTCTGTAGGAGGGTGCCTTCCAAGACCAAGCTCTTCGATCGTTTTCTCTGTAGGAGTTGTCAGTCACCGCGGCAAGGCGAATACGCCACATGCTAACCAGTGAAGATCCCTGTCCAAGACGAGGCGAATCCGGTAGCAAGGATCACAGCGTTAGCTTTGAGCGCCTCCCCATTCCCCAGAACAAGCGACTCTCCCTCTTCTGCGTACTTCTCCGCCCTAGTTGGAGCGACAAGCTTGATCTTTCCTTCATTCACAAGGGCATGGAAACCATTCTTTCCCCCGGTTCCCTCGTCGTTGGCGCGGATGCCCCAGAACAACGAGTGTGCGTTACGCAAAGGCGAATCCTTCGGAACCTTAAGAACTTCAAACTGTAGGATTTTAGTGATGAAGAAGGTCTTGAGTAATGGGAGTGACGTACCGAACTCCAAGTCAAGAAGTTCCAAAATGCATGTGTGAGCTTGTTACCAAGCCAGGTGGTGTGCAAAAAACGTCTAAAAGTTCGCCAGAGCGTCAGTCACTTACGCATATGATACGACGAGGGCACTTACTCCAATCTTGTTCTTAGTTCCACATGGGGCGAGAGGACACCAAGACACCTTAAACAAATGTGTTGAGTGATGCAGGTATGAGGGGCCAAGAAGGACCTACCTGCTCTTCCGGATACACTCAGGGAGTTGTATTGGGTAAGCCAAGATAGCATCGGCCTTTTCGAAGACGACCGTCACTTTGACCCCCTGACAGGCCAGATGAGATGAGATGCTATGAGATCGTCATTAGAACACATGCAATAGGCAACCGAGCATCCTAGCTCACTCTTGCGCAGACTTGCCTCCTCCGACTACTATGACGGAGTAGTCTGGATTGATTTTAGCGTCGGTCAGAATTTGATCGACGTGCGATGCAAACTCAGACGAGTGCGCAACGGGGCCACGGAAGCCCACTTGCAGCGCAGATTTCGCGGACAAGGCTTCCGGAACGAGAGGTTGGCTACATCCCTATAATTGAAAAGAGATCTATGTTATTTTCGTAGCAGAACATGGAAACAGAGAGTACCAACCCCCGTACAAAGGACAATACGAGCGTAACTCAGTACTTCCTTCGTGTTCGTCTTTAGATTCTGCACCTCGACTTCCCAACTAGAGCCGTCTTTTCCACGCCGGATGTCCGTGACTTCAGTCTCATACCGAATCCTATCAGAGAGGAACGTTTCAGCAAACTTGTCCATGTAAGCGCTCATGTCCTCCCCAGCAAGGCGATTGCCTGTCTTCTCTTGACGTGTAGGGGGTGGCATTGGCAAAGGGGAGAAATTGAATTCTCCATGGACGCTGGAGGGTGTCAAGTATGTTAGACAGACCATGGGACTTGGTGCCCGGACGGCAGAACTTACTTGTTGATCGAAACACCAGGGTAGACACGTCCTTTGGCCCACACGCCTCCTGGTGACTTGTCACGCGTCAGTAGCTGCAGGTTCTCGAAGCCATCCTGAAGGAGGGTGTAGCCAGTGATCAATCCTGCAGCGCCAGCGCCGATGATACCAACGCTCTGCTGGCGGACGGCTTCAGGTGTGTTCATATCGGTTGCTGCCACTGGTTGTGCGAGAGGAATGCAGCACTTGAAAAGGAAAAGATGGGTGTAGGCTCAAGATCTCACGCACGTCTCAGACTCTCAGGTCCCTCTAGGTCCTTCATGCTGTAATATTAGCAAAAAAAAGGTGGCGTCTAGCAGGATCACGATCATCACCACAGAGTGTTGGAGACAAGTTTCCTTGAAAAGTACTTTGAAAAAGGGGGATCTATCAGTGCTGTCCAAGGTTTACGACCAGTGTGAAAGTAGTGATGGCAGGTGTTGGTTGACCCACCTGATTCGGACTCCTTGGTGATCAGTGATCACCATCATCAGCCTGGTCGAAGGCGACATCAAAGGAACATTCAGGCAGAACTCACATGATGCAGGGTCTCCACGCGGTAACGTAGTTTTTTTCCAACTTTTCATTGCAACTACATACTACACTTTTTCTCAACAGTATATCATCGTTCTGATGAGTACGTACTGCCCGCGATGTGTCTGACGAAAAAAAAAAAACTTAATTCTGGTAAGTAGACCTCTGGCTTCTTAAACTAGTTGGTTTACACAAGTGATGGCAGCTTCAAGTTGCCATCAAGTTGACTGGCGACTCGTCTTGGAAGTTGCGAATTTAGTACTGCCCTCAACCACTGGAGCTTGGATTCTAATCGCTTTCGCGGTGATATACCTCGTGGTAGCAGGATCGACTGACTTTCAAAACTCAGGCCTCAGGGGCAAAAAGATAATGCAAGGTTCACTAGTCGCCTACAACTGCTCGCACCCTATTTTCCGACCAAGTTTTGTGTCTCACTTCAAACTGCGTTACAGGACCTCGAACCACGATTACTACAGAACTATCGAAAGAATATTTTCTGGATCATCCAGTATGTAGGTCGAGGGGAGAGTGAAGGCTCAGAACTGCAGACCGCACGCCGATCTAACGCTAATTTATAAACCGTCCAAAACCCGCAAGCGAAGTGGTTAGTGCCACTGTGCCACCCATCCTTAATCGATATATATCCTTGGCAGCTCTGGTTCCGTTGAGTCGAGTCCTTTACTGGACCCTGACGATCTTGATCTGGTTTTCTTTTAGGCAGGGACACAGTTGCAGGGATCTCTACCTCATGCTGTCTTTCAAGTTCAAACTCTTTTTAGTCCATGAGTGGCTACTGCCGAGAATCGAGATTAGTGCTTCCAATTTTGATCAAAATAAAATCTCATTCCCAGTGCGCCGTTCAGAGTTTTAATTGATGCGGCAGCATATAAGTAAGGCGCTTAATCACTCTTCGGCTTCACTCCGTGTTCCTCTTCCTCAGTCATGGCTGGCGACGGTGTCGAGCTGCTGTAGGTTCTCCTCGACAGCCAAAATGTCGTTTCTGATCTTTGTTTAGTTTTGGGCCAATGTTAATCGGAGTGTTCTTGAATACTACATTATACGGCGTGGGTATTCGACCTTCACCTGTCTTATACCAGTTATGATAACGCGAGGCGACACAGGCTATGGTAGTGCAGGTGCGGGCTCTTATCCACAAAAGGCGAGGTTTTTGTTAAAGATCACCGGTCGTGACAGACATTTGTTTACTTCCAAACGTACAAGAAGTAGGAGTTCTTGGTATGCACTCTGTCACGAAATTGACTGACTCTTTGCTGCAGGGACTCGTGGTGGATCAAGATGTTTGTGAGCTGCTTCACCTAGGCTAGCCTACCTGGAATCTGAGTTTGCTTCGGAAAAGGTATTATACCTACTCTTTTGCGAAACATTGAACACCGGCTTCGACATCGGCATGATGTACGAGCCTCTCATCATTCGTTATGGTATGTTCTTTGCACCTAGCTACAGGGATCTCTCATAGCAGATCTGTGCAGCTACGCCACGCGCAACAACAATTGCACCTATCAGTAAGCCTAAATCACTCGTTAAAGTACTGAAACTATCATTGACGAGGTCATCTTTCATCCAGTGCTGTCGGCTGGTGAGTGATCTTGAAAACTTTAGAATAGCAGCAACTAATGGAGAATTCCAAAGATCCTTTGATGACGGTAAGCACTGGTCTGGAGGGATGATGATGATGATGATGGGACTCATTTATTCCAAGGTGTTGATCTCTTCACCCGTTCAGGTATTCATCGCATGGCGCGTGAGGGTCATGACCGGTTCAAGACTAATACCCTCTATCATCTGCTTTTTCGCTTTCACCGCCTTCAGTATGTTGCCGTTCTCCTCCTCACGCGTGTCTCCTAATCCCAGGTCTGTCAAAGTTGGGGGCATCGCAACCACTGTGTCTGTCACAATCATCAATGAATACGCTCGTTTTCACCAATTCAATGGTGCCGTCATCACCTGGTTGGCGTCCTCGGCTGCTGGAGACATCGTCATCACAATATCACTCGTGTTGAGCTTGGTGAGTGTGATAACACTTGCAATATGAAGTGGTTTCTCACTTCGGTTTAGTGCCGTCAACGTACAGGCTTCGCTGTTACAGACGACTTAATTAATAGACTTATCCGACGTGAGTTTGGTGCTCACTGGCTGGCAACACTTTGCTCATGCTCGAACGACCTCATGCGAACAGTGACAGTTCAGACTGGTTTGATAACAGCCCTCTCTGCGACAGCTGACGTTACAATATTTCTATTAGCCAAGGAAAGTGCGACTTCCCCCTAACAAGGCGCATCTCTAACCTTTTCGTTTCTAGAACACGACACTGTGAGCTTCTGGATGATACATAATGGCTAGGGATACAATTGAACTTTCGACTTCTCCCAGGAACTACATTTGGGACTTTGCCCTGTCAAAATTATACTCGAATTCGCTTCTCTCCACACTCAACGCCCGTGGAGGATGGAAGGCTACCGGAGCATTACAAGAAAATGTCCTCTTCGGACATACCTCTGGTAGTGAGACTACAACATTCCAGGTATAGCGGCATCTTCCATGGCTTTTTGTGGAATAGTTTCTCAAATAACGGTTCCGCAGACTGACATGTTTATCAATCCGCACACGCATCATGTGCGTAAGGTTCATAAGGATAGCATCATTGTTCAACCAATTAACATTTACTTGCCCAGACTGATACCCTCAACATCGAGCTTCAACCTCAACGAACATCAAACGCGGTGAGTACCAAGGGGCCACGAATAAGGGAGCTCGAAGACGAAGAATATGGCATCTCGGTAAGGAAGGTTGTAGAACAGTTCGATGATATCGCAGCCAGCCCTAAGACACGAGGTTTCCCTTCTGAGACGTAATTCCCCTGCACGCTATCCTAATCCACCCATGTGTTAAGCAGAGCTTGCATGTATACACTTTATAGATTCATGTGTTTGCTTTGTCAAAGCACGAGGACGTGGCAGGTACCAGATATCCTTGTTATGGAAAGTTGGCTGGCAATGTGTGGGAAGCACGAACAACACCGGATCCACGAAGACCGTAGATTCCTCCAATGCTCTTTTGTCTGCCATTTTATGGAGTACTATTCTTGGCCGATTGTACGTGTAGCAGACTCGTCGTAGAATATTTCGAAATTTCACTGACTTCGTTCATTCACAGCGATCGAGTTTGAGACCCCAGAAATCATGATTCAATAAAGCGAGGACTGAGAGGTTAGATGGGTATGATATACATTAACAGACTATGCACGGGTATAACATAACAGAAGGGCATCAGCAAGTACTAGAAACGTTACCGACATAGGAGGTATCCCTCATGCGCACAGCGCAAGGTAACAAAGAAACACAGAAAAGTCGAAGTTCAGACAACCAAGGCACATAAATCACTGTCCCACTCATCGCTCTTACAACTTCATCAGCCCCTTCATCGCATTCGCAACCGCAAAACTGGACTTGGCCATGATCTGCCTCGACTCTTTGGTCACCTCTGGCAGCGCCTGCACGTCTTGTAGTTTCCTAGCGTGTTCAGAGAGCTGTTCCAGAATCTCCGCCCCTTGTTGAGCAGAGGCAGGAGGAAGATTGTCACTGCAGACGGCGACGATACTCGACACGATCGTAATTATTTGTGTCAAGTTCTCGTTCAGGGTCGGCGCAGGTATCGGGCTGCGTACCCCCGACAGTACACTTTGTATGGCGTATACGATGGATTCGGTTTGTGCTTCAAGGTAGGTCTGTTCCCGGTTGATAATCGATCAGTCAGTTGTTTCTTCAAGGAGTAAACGTCAGCGCACCTTGAGTTCAGACCAGGCATCCTCGGGCGGCGCAGAGTCGTCGCTAATGCCTCCACTCCCACCTGGGACGGGAGACTTGTCGAATATAGGAGGTGGAGAGTTCGTGTTGGAGCTCGAGGGCTCAGACGACGACGCCCCTCTTCGGTCTCCGAATCTTCCAGTTGCACCCATAGGTGATTCTCCATCCCCACGCCTCAAGCTCCCACCTGAAGACTTACGCTCATGTCCTGACCGAAGCTCATCGATCGATCGAAGAGACGGCGCATACGAGGAAGCTGACTGGGAAGGCAGCGGGGAAGTCGAAAACTCCTCTTGCTCAGCGTGCGTGGCTTTTCGAATGAAGATAAGCCTGGATATCTCTGTGATGGTCGCCGACACGTGGCTTGCAGCTGCGTCGAGAAGACTGACAGGGGACATGCCAGAGCTCGTAGCGTGTGTCTTGGTTGCGGCTACAAGGTTCGACAGTGTTAGTTCCAGGCGCTCGCGAAGAGACCGCAGGTGGTCAATATCGACATCTATGCGGGTGGGCCGTGACTCATATGCCCGAACATCTTCGATGACAGCGGAGGCGGAATTCACGACGGCTTTCATGGGCATGAGTACACGTGTGGGTGCGTTTGATCGGCCTGCTGTGAGGAGGCTGTCGATTCCTGATACGAAGGCAGTAAGGTGGGTGTCGACAAGACCACCATCCAGAGCCACAGGCAACTGGTCATCCATCTTGGGAGCCTGAGAGAACAGCTGAGAAGTAGCTGCATCACAGCAGGCGCATCAGACCCAGAACATTCGATGAAGCAGATATGAATCGCACCTTTCACACTTCTCAATTCGTTCTTTGCTTGCTCGTACTTGCGCTTGTATTCCTTCGACTGATTATCTAGATCTCGGATAACCGCAAGGTCTGCATCCTTGGCGGTCATCAGCTCGTCATTTCGGCGGCCTAGATCTATCAACTCAGCCATCAAGCCCTCCATATCTGAACGGAGTTGTTCCATCATTTCATGGTCACCCTGTTGGGATGTCAGGCGTGGTCATTCACGTGAATCAAAGGTACATACCCTTCCTGGACCAATTTCACGTTCCTCCTCGAGACTTTCACAACGGTCTCTAAGGATTTGGAGTTCTTCCTCGTCGTCTTGGGCCCGTTTCATCTCTCGTTCTTTCTCTCTAGCTCGTAGTTCCCGTAGTTCGTCCAGCTCCTTCTGCAGCGCTCTCATTGCGGATCCATGTTCTTCGGCACGCTATGCGAAAGATGAGAACATAATAATAATAATGAAGTTGGCCGCAATGCTCACCCTGCGGAACCCATCGATCTCTCCTTCTAATAATTTGATTCGTTGTTGGCTTTCTCGTAATTCCTGTTCACGTTGCTCTGTATTCCCGTGATCTCGTTCCAACGTCACAATTCTGCTCTGCATAGTAGCAATCTTGAATTCATACTCCCGCCTCAGTCGTTCGTGTTCGTCTCCCAAACCACTCGCCCGCCCACCCATCATCCTTGAGGCACCAGCGGCCGACCGATCGGATGTCACAGATGCCCGTCCGAGGGACACCTTGTCGAAATAATCGTCCCCACTCCTTGCCCCGCCCCCGTCATCATCGTCCATCCCATCACCCATCACTTGACTTCTCAAGCGCGCACTCAACCCACTCAACCCACCCATCGACGCACTCTCATGCTCATGTTCGCCTTCTGTCCCACCGAACCCATCCCCATCTCCGTCCCTGCCTCGATCATCAACCGCCGTCCCGGAGCTGTCCCGCACTTCCTCCCGTCCATACGGCACTTCGATATCCTCCTCAGCGATCGTGCTTTTGTTCGGGATGATCATGCCACTCGTAGCAGTAGCACTCTGTGCGTTCGTTGTGCCCGTCGAGTCACTGTGGATACTAGCAGATGCGCTAGGGCGTCGTCCAAACTCAGCGCCTGCTCCTGCACGCATGATATCCTGGGAGGGCCTCCTCCGTGCGCCAACCCCATATCCATTGGCCTCTCCACCGTAAATATCTTCGCTCCTTCGGCCCGAACTATGGGGCACTTCATCGTCACTCTGTCGTTGTCTCCCAAACCCGTCTTCCGAGGGACGTCGTCCTAGCGAGCTGCTCCCGTATCCGCTATCCATCACTGCTCTGTCCTCTGATGTACGTCCCAATCGAGAACTTGGTGGGAGGTTCGGAGGATCTGATCGAGGCGAGGTGTGGAATTCGGGTGAGGGAACGTCGTCATAAGCTGATCCGGGAGAATCGATTGGGCCCATCCTGTCTTCAATCTGCAGAATGAGAATGTGGCGTATCTATCAGAACACCACCACTGCAAAGTCAGTTGCGAGCATGAAGACTTGCCTCCTCTTTAAATTCGGGGTAACGTCTCGAGAGCTCGAAATATACGTCAGATGACAGGTCTTCGAAGCGAGCTGTTGGGAGAGTTGCGAGTTTCTGTCGAGCTTGGTTTCTCTTCGGATGGAACTCGTCGCGTGCGGGCAAACAGGGTACTGGGTTCGGGATGGGATGTAGGTATTAGATGAACCAGTAGTTGTACGCACTTTCGTCCTCAGGCGTGTTCAACTTCCGACGAACAAGTTCGTCGTACACATCAGTAGATAGTTCTTGGAACTGCTGCTTCGTGAGCCTCGTGAGCTTCTGACGCGCAGTTGAGCGAGAATTAGCAGGTGCTGCGATGTCGGCGTGAGTTGTCGAATGTCCTGCGGACGCCAATGGACTGTACAAACCTTTGGAGAGGTATGCCACGAGGTATTGCTGTAACTCAATGTAATGGGTTTTCGCAATGACCCTCGGGTCGAGGGATGGCAAGGCTGGTACATGTCCCTGATCCTTGATTGGCCGGTAAGATTCCGTGCGATAGTTCGAGATTCCGGAAAATGTCGTTGGTGTTGGCGATGAAGCCCTCGACGACTGGTGTCGTTTCATGGTTGTGGGTCGTCGAGAAGTATGTGCTCTTCACCGTTGGTCGTAATGTCGGAAGAAAGTTCCAACAGCACGAGGCTACCACACGGAATACGAATGCACTGAATTCTCACGCTGTTTGGATGTAACCTTGAAACTTTCTACTTATACTAGTACTAGGGCCCTTTCATGCAACTTGGAATTTCGACTTGGATCAAAGAACTAGATAAAGGGAAGACCAGAATGGACAGCCACCCCTTCAATATAAGCGCCAGGGGAGTTGTCGAGCGCATCACACCAAACTCTTGCGATCTCTTATTATCTGAGTCACAGACCCACGATGTCCCCCAACCGAGTAAACACGTATTTGATCACTCCACATCTCCTTCAGACTTGCTGACAGCTTCATTCACCCAGGCCTATTCTCACACGTCAACCCTTGGATATACCTGACGAAGGTGAAGCCTACCTACGAGTGATGAACATCATGCATGATAGGGTGAAACTATCCTAGTAGTATCTTCAACCGGCGAGTCTATTAAAACAGTACCGTTGCATAATACATCTTTTGCTCCTAACACCCCTGCGGATCAACTCCTCCCCGATGCTGGTGACTCCACCTATGGTTGGTACCCCATACAACAGTATGCGATCCCGAAAGATAATTTAACGAATACACAGAACATCCCTCCTAATGTTCTACATCACCAACGACACTGCTTAACAGTACCCGTATCTCCTGGGCAAGTTTCTCCTGGTCCACCGTCTGGGCCAGTGAAACGTTGGGAGCTCCAGCGTCGGGCACTTTGCCCACCTCATTGGCGCCGATAAACGGACGTATCGATTCCCAGAATTCGGAGTAGTCCACTACTCCTGGCACGCCTTCTGTGGTCTTCTCACCATCGATGTTCTCGTCGCTGTCTCCAGGCTCCACGTCCGTCAGAGCCGCAAACGCTTCTTCAAACGCATCAACATCAAGTGCCCCGTTCGCACCCGACGTCACCCCCACCTTCCCATCCATATCGACATCAGCCTCATCGGAGAGCCAATTCGATACCGCAGACGGAGGGAGCGATGACATATCCCCAAAGACCGCATCTGAGTCCGAAAACCATGCTGCATCCGAATCAGTGAGCAATAGCCCTCCTTCTGTGTCTGTCGGCCATGCGTCCTCGGTCTCTGTCAGCCACGCGCTGGCATCAGAGTCAGAGAACCAAGTTGCGGTGCCTGCGGTATCAGATATCCACGCCATCTCCGCTGTGAGCCCATCGCACTCGCTCGCAGAGAGTAGGAGAATGTCGGAGTCGGGTACTAGGAGGTCATGCATGATCGGGATGTCGAAACTGGTATCCTTGTCTTTGGCGGGGCTCGAGAAGGGACTAGTGGGTGGGGGAGGAGAAGAAGGCGGCAGTGGGCTGGAGGCGGCGTAGTCATCTTCCTCAGTTTGGTTCATGTCATTAGGAGCCTCCGCATCCCCTTCGCTACCTCCACGGTCATTGTCTGTGGTCGGGCAGGCGCTATCTTCCGCAGGATGAGTGGGTACATCGAGCCCTTGCAGCGCCTTGTCCAATTCGTGAGTCACCATATCCTCATCCGTATGATGCGCGTCCTGCTCAACGTTCCGTACGGTCTGTGGAGATTTCTCCGTCCGTATAAAACCACTCGTAGCCGACAATGCAGACGAACTGATCGACACCTCGGACTGTTCCTGCTTTTGTCGTTGCGGACTGCGTACCGCACAGGGCGAGGGTGGAGGTAGAAGGAACGTCCGTGAACATGTACCCAACTGTATCCGAGGCGTACGAGCAATCGAGCTCGGCGAACCAGATGGCAGATTTCTGCTCGTGTGCACATTCCGCCAAGGCGTCTGAGTCTGAAGGCTACCTCCTCCTCTCCTCGGCGTCCTCGGCGTATGCAACACACTCTTCCGTGGCGTACCCGTCATTGGGCGGTGAAGCATCGATGGGGAACGCGGGGTACGCATAGGTCTGGATAGAGATCGAGCAGTGCTTGGAGTGGTTGGAGTGAACAAGGGTCCTGAGCCTTGACCTGATGGCGTGAACAGTGAGCCAACTCCAGACGGCGTGAACAAAGAGCCTGTCCCGGGTCCAGATTTCCCAGGCGTCCGATATGTCCCTGTCCCCGACACGACGCGTTTCCTCGGGGGCGTAGACGGGGGTAGAGGGTACGAGTGCTTCGATGGGGGAGGGGATGATTGGATGGGTTCTACTGCGTCGGAAGCGAAGACGGGGAGAGAAGACTGTTGTTGTGCGCTAGACATGGGACGCGATGGGGGTTTATGTGCTTGTACAGGACTCCGAACACCTTCATGCCTATCGTCGTCCTCATCAGAAGACTCTTTGGATGGGAAATTGGCTGGCATGTAAGCACCGCGACCGAGCCTGGGTTTGGCCGTGGCAGCCTTGCGTCGCTTCAAAGTCATTTGTGCCTTCTCGGCTTCTTGCTCTTCCCGCTGGCGTGCAATTGCTTTTTCAGAAAGACGTGGAAGCGTTGCAGTACTGGTGCGTGCCCATGCTGGGAGAACGAAGTTTTTGAGGGGGTTCTTCGTCGTCGTTTGCGCCGCATTGGATGCAGGCGCCAACGTAGATGACAAGGTGGGGTTGATGAAAGCGGAGGAGAGCACGAAACCAGGCTGAGAGTTCGAGGCGGGAAGTGAAAATGCGGATGTCGCCAAGTGCGACCCAAAAAAAGGTCGAGGAGGGGAGGACTGGGCGTTCCTCGATGTCGACGCGAACGATGAGCGAGGTTGGCGCTTGTGAGACCGGGTAGTGGACGCGGGGACATCTGGTACACACGAGTTCGTTAGTCAAGAGTGATACCAATAACGACTAGTATGAAATGCAGAAAGGTTCGAACTGCGAGGAAAGCAGGGCACAAGAACGCGAAGTCTTGAAAGGGAATAAACCAAATACCAATGCCATACCTGACCTGCGTGCAGAAGATGACCGTTTTCTAGCCCTTTCGCTTGCGCGAGCTTCATGTTCTGCCATGAATTCACCTAGAGTGCGTTTCCGTTTGAGGGTTGCCGCTGCCTCCGTTAGTGCGGTGGAATTTGAATATCTATTCGCATCCATCAGGCTGCCTAGTTTGGTCATCGAGGATGATAGTGAGGTAGTCGATTGCTTTGCAATCTTGTCGGTAGTCAAAGATGTCGAAGCATGCATCGAAGAACCTCGGTCACCTAGCTGCAACCGAGAACCCGACGGAGTCACCGCGGCGCGCATGGAGCCCAACATCGAAGGCAGTCGAGCGGACGGTGGTGAGTGTATCCTTGATTTCCCGGTTGGAGAGGAGTGTACTCGTCTCTGTCTCGTGGTATTCGTCGAGCCCCTTACTGATGTACACACCCCTGACGGTGACGGAGAGGGCGACACAGAGCCTGGAGACATCAATGTGAGATTAGATGGGTATACTTGGCCTTGGATGTACTCACCCAGCGTATGTTTACGCATGCGAGACGGAGAGGGCGTTGTTGGGACATAAGACGGAGGCGTCGCTGGCCCTTTCGCTCTTGCGGTCTCTCCAGACGGGAAACGTTTCGAGTTCGGTGTTTCTGTATCGAGGTCCGCGCCAGACGATCTTCTTGGCGTTGACTCTGCGGCCGTAGACGGCGTCGATATTTGGGAGGACGCAGGTGTGCTTTCTTGTCCCGATGGAGGCGTGCTTGCGGGCATCGGTGAAGCGCTGGTGCCCTGGCTACTTGAGGATGTCAGTGATTCGGAGTCTGGGTTTCTCGCAGGGTAAGGTGTGTTGCGATCGGATCCACCGTGCAGCAAGCCAGAAGCTCCTTTACGGAATGCAGAGGTGTCAACAGTAGAAGAGTCGAGAACGACGATATCCGAGTCTGCGTCGTCCTCGTCCCCATTGTCGCCATCGTCCGACGGGTTTCCTCGACTGGCTTGTTCGCTGGTGACTGGAATACAACCTACCTTCTCCATCACGGGCTGGAGTAGATGAAGATTCGCTGCAATGAGTCCTTGCAGCGCAGAGATTAGGGCCACGTCCGGCACCTGCTGAGGACCAGCGTTGGCAGGTGCATTGGCAGACGAAGTGGACGAAATCGCAGAGAGCAATGTCAGCAAAGGATTATTCGCTGACTGAGTGTAAAACTGAGGTTGAGCGTATATTTGAGTATGGGGCTGGGCAGGGAGCTGGTTTGACGGATGCCAGACTTGTTGATAGAAGGTTGGTGTCCCAGTTACGCACTTGCCGTCGGCATACCCTGTTGCCGCAGGATGTGCTAGAGGTGCACGGATAAATGGGGAGCGCGTAGGTGGCGGGCGCGGACGTGAAGGACGTGGTTTGGTCTTCTGCTTGGCCTTTGTACGTGTACTTTGCTTAGATTCGGATTGATCATCTACCGGACTCGATGAGCTTGCCACTGGATCGTTTCTCACGTTGGTTTACATGCTATCAGTTGAGATTCATCGAGACTGGGTCTCACCTGGGAGGGAAGGGTTACTGGCTTGCGATTTCGACATTGACTTGGGTTTAGAAGACGTTGAGCCCTCAGGACGACCACGTGAACGTCGTGGAGGACCTATGTAGAACTCTGGGAAATCGGATGAGCGGGTAAGTGTATGTGGTTCTTGTTGGTCGGATTGCAGATGAGAGGCAGATGATGAACACGTCCGAGAAGACTGAGAATGGTGAAAGGACGGAGGTGCTTGATACTGGGCAGGTATAAATCCCTGTCCCCATGAGTAGAGAGATTCACCCAAAGTAGCCCTTTGCACGCGTTTTGTCTGTAGCATCAGTAAAAGGCAACTCTTCATTAGCAAGGCGCAAAACGGACGAGGGACTAGTTGGGTTCGCAAAATGAAATAAACATACTTCTCGCAGCGCGAAGACAACCTCGAGGGCAGACGAACCAGGCGCAAGATTTGGGACGATCGCTCCCGTGACGTAGACGCTCCCCGAATCATTTGATTCAAGAGCCCAGGACATAAGTCCAAGGGCAACTGCTACGCCATGGGGTGACCCGGTGCCTTGGGATTCGGGTGACATGTGGGAAGGCACAGGTTGAGCCTCTAGAGGGTCGAGTACATAAAGAGAGAAATCTCGTTCGGGGTCATGGAGGAGTTCGGGGCTGGTATACGTTATTGCAAATAGCAGCGCAGTGTCAGGGATTTTCTTTGAGAAAATTCTACAAGATGATTTCTCACCTCGAATTGCATACCGCGGCAAGACACGCTTTCAGCGGCGCTTGTGCGTATTGAGGGTCATTCGTTAATAACCGGCCCCTGGTTCCATTGCGAAATATCGCTGGAACTTGCACTGATGACCTGGCAAGGATGTACTGTGGAGAACTATTTATTGTGTAAAGTACACGGACTGTCCAAAGTCGACTTCGTCAGCAAAGCTAGATGGGTTGAAGGAGATACTCACGAAAAACCTGGTGAGTGGTAGTATCCATCACCAGTGTCAATGGAGGCGCAGTACTGGCAGCAACTAATATTGATGTTGTTGACCAAAAGTACGAGTTATGTTCTGCTATATTCAACAGCCGATCTCAGGCTTGGACGCGTTGATTGACGACGCGACTGTGACGCATAACAAATGTGACAACCCGTGTTTATACGGTAAATGCCGAAACGACGCGTAGATCGCAAGTGCTCGGGTGAGTTCATTCCCTTACCAACCTGGAAGCCAAGGATCGATGATCTCGACGACGTGCACCTGCGGGGAAACAACGAGCGATTATACGACCGTTACTTGCATGTATACATAAAATACCTGCCCAGAAACACGTTGTTTAAATCTAACTACCAGTACGTATATTCAGCCTCGTAACCCGGACATGCCACAGACGGGAGATAAGCAGACTCATTTTGTCCCTTCATTCTGAAGAAGTGCTGTCTCATCTCGGCGATTTGCGTATTGGCTTGGACGGTGTTGAGGGGGTTACCGTATTGCATCGTCAGCCCATCAGTATGGTTAACGTAGATATCGCAGTCCGGGACCTTCAATAGCTTATTAGTCACATGCAAGAGGATGCAAGACCCATTTCTTTGGACCACATTGACTCACATCATGCATGAACAAGCTCCAAAACATGTCTCCACCGACAACCGGATTCGCCTCGATTGTACTAAAGAACTCTGGGAGTGGTGCCGCAAGCGGGTTGTTGCCAGTCCAGTCGTATTCTCCTGCGATGTACACCTTGTTGATAGACTTTACAAGTGCGATGTCGTTCAGGACCTTTGTGAGATCGGGAGGGTAAAAGTGGTCCGAGAAGATGTCGATAGAGGTAATGGTTAGGTGAGTTTTGTTAACGCCGTACGTTCCATCGATGACGAGCTTGTTAGGTGCGAGCTCCTTGATATAGTCCTAGGAAAGGGAAGTCAGGCCCTTTCACCACCGTAAAAGTGAACCAATACTTACCGCGATCTGGGTCGTCCACTTCACTGGCACCCACATATCTCCGAATGTCGGTCCACCAAGTTCATTCCCAGTTTCATACGCAAAAATAGTAGGATCCTCGGCGTAGGTGAGCCCCGTAAATTGGTTCTTATGCGTCAAGATGACTTTGATGTAATTCTTAAAATCATCAATGATCGTCTGATTCGTGTAGAACTGCATCACTTCGGGGTTGGTGGAGTCGGATCCTGTGAGGTTGAACCCACCCCACCGAAGGAATACGAATTTTCCACCGTGGTAGTAGTCCTAGGTGTCACGGTGGTGTTAAGTACCGGTGCAGAATCCCGGACGCCAAACTCACATAGTTGTCGACCAAGGGAGCGAAAATGCGGAGACCATGCTGGCGTGCCTGATATACGGCCCAATCCATAGTGTCAAACGCTCTCTCGTTCACGTCGCGACGTTCAGGCATGACGCTCAGAGGGTTACCAACACTAACGCCCAGCGTATGACCGCGTATGGTGCGAGCCCCCATTGTCTGGAGTGTATTCATGATCTCGGTGATACGACCAAAAGTGGGGTAGCTCGCGTTATAGGGCGCGTAAAAAGGCTGCCCTGGGGGTGGTATCACGTTCTCGTCCAGACCGAGCCAGTAGACGTTGGCACCATATGTGGTCCACGGCGAGCCATTGAGGATAAGCGAGGACCCCGAACGGGTAATGTATGCATTGCGAAGGAGATCAACCGCTATCGGTTGCTTAAACGTTTCGATGATTTCCGGAGTCATGGGAACTGCAGGGGAGAGGAACTGGGTGACGAGTGACCATATGCTCGAGGTGAAGTTGAGCGCATTGGAGACCGGAAGGGCAGCAAGGGCCGGCACAATGAATCGCAGTTTCATGGTGGAGGACAGTTGGGGGAGATAACTACGTGAAAATACCCACCGATGTTCGATCAAAATAAACCCATCGTCTCCACCTAGAATGGTATGTGCGACGTTTCCCCGAGTGACCGCGAGGGCTGCCGACGGCCGTCGTATTGTAGGCGTCCTGAACCAGGTGACCACCAGTTCTTGAGTCATGCGGTGCCGCATCGGAAACCTGCACAACTCAGCGTGGATCTGAGTAGTAGGAACTTGTTCGACAACGAGTACAAGTAGAAACCTACTAAGTTGGAGGTGGACAATGCATGTTCAAGTTGGTCTCCTTATGGAAGTGTTTTGTGTTTTCGGGCTCGCTTTACTAGTAGTAGTCCAGATTCCAGAAACCTCACCATAACCTGTTGCGCTGTGGGAAATGCACCGGTACCAGGACGATCTAAGTTAGCTGTACCTGAGCGAAGCCATCGAGTTTCTGGATGACAAGCTTACATGTTGTCGCTTGGTCATGCTCTCTCACCGTTTTCCTGATGGGCCGTCCGCTAAATAACATCTATCTTCATAATAGATATAGAGAGCAGAGTTCATCTGTGACCTAGTAGCCAAAGCAACCGTAACCCGTGAAGCCGCGTTGCTGCTCCGCGAAGGAGGGCGTCCCGATCGTCCATCTCCTCTCAATAGCCGTGCTCTCTCTGTCTTCGAGACAGATTCAAGCAAAACGGTATTCCGGAAGACTTGGATAACGCACAGAAGAGTTGCACTGGCGCTTCGCGTGGACGGACACCATTTCCGAACATCGTGTCTTTATAACCTTGCGGTATCCCTTCAACACAGATCCGAACAGCAAAACATTCCAGAAGAACTGGAAGAGTCCATCCAGCTCAATCGCAGTGCCCTTAAGCAATACCCTCACCGTCATTCCGAGTGACTGGTAGTCCTCTTCGGCCTTTCTCTGAGCCTTCGCCATATGCCCAGACAGCACGGCGGTACTTTGGCTGAATGAGGCCATCGAGCTGGCACAAGCTGACATAGCGCTGCAACGTCCTGGTCACACCGTGATCCGATGTCTTTACATTGATTCTCCCGGCACCAGCCTTCGTGACAAATTCAAGCATCTGGGCGTCTTGGCTGACTTGGACAAGGCTGGTTGCGGCCGTACTCTGTCCTCCAGACCACTTCGAGCGAACGTAGCTCCTGAACAATCTTGCCAATAGTTTTCAAGAGAGATCTCTACAGCAGAGTGCCCTGTCCGATTTAGATCGAGCACCATCAAGCTGCATTAAAACTTCTCGACGATCCTTTCCAATCGCCTTCACCAGCGATACACACAGCAAAGCAAGTTGGCTGGCATTATCGAGATCCAGAGAGCTGCACTATCACCACTGCCACCCGGTCATTCTTATAGATCTCCGAGTTGTCTTCCAGGCAAACTCGAACGCTCACGAGCCGAGCACGAGTTAGACGAGGCCTTTCAACTCTATTCTGAACTTTCACAGCCCTCAAAAGTCTTCTCGCAACACTGTCAGGATGCGTCTGCTGAAAATTTCAGCCATGACTCTGTGAGGGCAGCGTAGCAAGCTATGTTAACATATCTGGCACGCTGTTATTTTACCATCCTCGATAGGACAATACGAGTTCTGAAGAAGACTGTCATCTCTTGCCGTGGATGCGTGAGGTTGTGGGTGCTTTAACGATGGTGCGTGGAAGAAGTTGAGGGGGAAGATGCCGTTTGGTCAGCAGGTCGTTTTTGTTACAGTTTGTATCATGTCACACTACTTGTTGTGTTTTGTAATCTAGGGGACACGCAGGGACAGGCGGCCCCTTGCGAAGACAATGTTGTAAGCACATGCACTGATAGTCTGCTGTGGGCAGAACGAAGATAGTCGTTCCTTCTGTAGTATGCACTGACGAATACCCTATCTGGAGGGGTTCACCAGTTCAACGGCGCCTCTTATATCCTGGTAGTGTACATGTTATCCGTGCCTAATCATGGATCAGTATCGTTAAATAGTCATCACCGGCGGCGCCCAAGCAAAACGTCATCACAAATTAAGTTACGCGCTCTTGCTTTCCATAGAAACACAGTCCAGTCACAACACCCACAACACAGATCAGCTCCCACAGAATCAGAGTCAGAGCCCACCGATCAAAATCAAAGAAAAGTCAAACCGCATGCTCTCTATGTTCGTCTGAGACTGTAGCCGACGAGCCATAGCTCCGGCCCTGGGGATGAAGCTCGAGGTCATAGTTGCTCGTCTGTGCGTGTTGCGATTTCTTAGGGGCTAGCTTCTCAGTCAACAGAAAACACGACACATACTGGTTGTAAATCGCCAACAGAAAGTACATCGTTCTATAGGGGTTGGGATGTTAGACGGTGACGCGCGTTGGAAAGGCACGGGTAATTTTCGTCACGTACCTGCTTGCGCCCATAGCCATTCGGGATTACCATAGTCGATGTAGTAGTCGCAGTCGCGTCTGCGCTTGGGCCAAAAAGCACGTTTTCACGGGTGGAGCCACCTGTCTTCCACCCTCCACGAGCGTTCAGCGTTGAAAGCAGCGAGTTGGAGTACAGTTTCGAAAGCGCGAAGTCCCACACGTAGTTCCTGAACGGGTATGGGAAGGTCAGAAAATGGCGTGATCTTTCTGCGTAGACGTACAGTGTCGTTCCCTGCACATTGCAAGTCGTCGTCAGTGCTCGGGTTGGAAAGATGGGAGGGATTATAAGCATACTTTAACCGCGAGGAAAAGGGTGACATCCAATGTTGCTGACACAGCTGTGACTAAACCGGTCTGCACAGTCACTTTGAAGGCGTCAGGTTTGTAAATATTGTGCCATGGGAGAGTGATGAAGAGATAGCTCACGTCGGATGAGTCTGTTGATCGAATCATCTGTGGCTGCGAAGCCTGTCTTCTGGTGGTACTGATTCGATGGCCACCGTCTCAACAAGAGCACGCTTCACTCGCAGGTTCCGAACTTACCAGACTCCACACCAAGGACACGGTGATGATCACATCTGCTGCCGCGGAGGAAGCAAGCCAGGTAATCACCGCGCCATCAAACTTATGAAGGGAGGCATACTCGTTGATGAAAGTGACCGAGACCGTCGTCGCGATGCCTCCGACTAGAAGCCGAAACACGTGGTCAAGTGGATTCCTTGAAATGGAAGTTGGGCGGGGAGCTCACTGAACGAGGTGACTGCAAAGAAGGTGATCACAAGGGGCACGAATTTCGAGCCACTCATGATTCTCACTCGCCACGCAATGAAAAGCTGGACAGCCGAGGATATCATGACCTGGCAACTTCGGATGAGCACCGAACTTTCCCGAGAAAGTAGGTCAACTGACGGTCATTATGGGGTCTTGAGGTATTATTTTAAAATCAGAGATAGGCTATACACGAGGATACCCGACTTACCCGCGGAGAGCACTGTTTACACGAGGGTTAGGTTGCTACAGGGTGCTGAGAACTGGAAAGGCACTCACTAACTGGAGCAATGGTCACTGCTCTCGGCGTTCCTGGAGCCGGTCTCCATCACAAGATCACCCAAATGAGGTATCGCAACTCACCGTAGCGGACAATGAGTGGTTCGTACATCATACCAATGTCGAACCCCGTGTTCAGCGTTTCGCAAAATAAGAGATACCATACCTGATAGACTGCTAAGCAGAGGATTAAAAGCACTGTGGAACAAGGCTCACGAAGCACTTGATCCATGGGGAGTCACTTCAAGGCAAGTTAGCCCAATGGCTGACCCGGCCATATTGGCGAGCTTAGTACCTCACCTTTTGTATGACTGGAAATACACAAAAGTCTTGATAACCCGTCAATGGCGCTGTTTTCAGCGTGTACAATGACTACTGACCTGGACGACGAATACCTAAACGTCGTTTTACTACGTCAGCGCTGACAGGCATGGCGCATTGAGAGATATAAGTAACCTACGCCGTATAACATGGTATTCAGGAACACGCCAATTAACATCGGTCCAAAGCTAGAGTGCCGAAGTTCGTTCGTAAGAGAGTGTGCGCGAAGAAGAAAGACCACACACAGCAACTCGACACCACTGCCAGCCATGACTAGAGAACGCAGAGTTGGACTGCGAGCGAGCTTTACTGGGTTGAGGTAGAAGGTCACTAATAGTAGTACCCTCCCAGGGTATCTTGGTTTTGTGAGGGAGTACCCAAGTAGAGATCAGGCTCTCGATGAAAATGCGTAGAACTTTAAGATGCAACTAGGCGCGCGGTCTCTGGCGCATCTGAATGTGGGATTGCCGCAGTTAGTAACACTGCCAGTGGCCGTTAACGTTAATGACAAGTTACCGTCATTAATTCTAACTTCTATCTTTGGGTTTCATGATGGAGCGCCTGAGCTCACACTGCCTCGCAGTGATAGGGCAGCGTGAGGAGTTGAAATCAGCACTCATATTTGATGGCATCGAGTCGCTGTTCGAATTCTGTACTTGGTTCTTGCTGGCCGAGGAGATGCATCGATCGATGGGGCTTTGAAGGGGCACCGGGCACCTCCGAGTCGTTTGGCGCAATCAGATCATCATCCTGTCAGCATCAAGATGTGATGTTGACTTGATGCCTTCAAGTATATATAGTAAGCCGAGTACTTATCCCACCGTCCAGTTAAATATTGACCTTATGTAAGTCCTTCAAACACGAAGTTACTGCCCTGTCTGTCCGAGTCTCAGGTCATAAGGGCGTAGCTCACACAGCGCCTACTCGAGAGCCCAGCCTAAGCTCGAAGTAGAATTCATTGCTCGCTATCAGACTGTCAATGTGGAACAGAATGGCAAGGTCACTGGCATCTAGCATTGTCCCACGAACGGGCGGATTCAATGACTGGACGAAATCTATGTTCGACGTATACCCTAACTCCAATGATTAACATAATGTACAATATAGAAAATGTTAACTCGTCGTCTCTCCCTGTTTGCCCAAAGGGTGTGCGTCAGCCCAAATGCGATAGATCTACTTCAGTCATCAGCTGCATTCGACAAGCCGAGCCTTTCTAAGCAAAGACGAGCGACAACTTTTCCATCCACTGGTATACTGTTACCCTGGAAACCTTCGGGGTATGCGGCAGGGGGGATGTCTGGGTTTGTAAAGGTCCTGCAAAGACAAGGATAAGGGGTGCATGGCGGGATGAACGGAACGGTACGCACTTGTCGCCCCACACACCATAGTGCACCATCCCAAGCGCACGCGTGGTATACTCATAGTCATATGCAAACCCACCCGGGTAAAGGAACTCAATCACGGTCGCACGCGGAGTTGGCTTCATCCACACTAGGGATGTCAGTCCGTTGCCGTGCACACCCATCATGATCTACCCAAACGCCCCGGTGAGATGTCTCCCAATGTTCGAGACGCGCATCTACTCACTGTTGTCCGAGCAGCGAGCCTGAATTGTTCCACTCGCGAGAGCTTGTCCATGCTCACCACGTTCACCTCGTACCCGTACTTGTCCCGCAGGTTATAAAGCTCCCTCACGAGCTTCTCGTGGTCCTCCGGTATCAACATTCGCCGACCCCATTCTTGTCGTGAGATGTAGGTGATCACGGGGTTGTGATCCGTCCCTCCGCCAATCTGGCCATCCAAGCCGCTGAACTTGATGACCTCGCTCCGTATCGTGTTCCACCAGTGTGCGCTCCCAGGCAAGTCGAACGCTTCAGATGCAGTGCGCCCTGTCCGCAGGAACTCTGCCCCGTTCATCGCAGCTGCGCGGTCAGAAAAGATTACTCGGTCTAACATCACCGGACGCCCCATATCAGCTCTATCTTGCCAATCTGCGGAGTACTCGGCGGAGAGCGAGGGGAAAGCACTTCGCAAAACCCATTGGTTCATCAACGCGTAGTCCCTCCAATGGTCCGCGTCTGCGTGTGCAAACCATACTCGGCGCGGAGCGGGAAGCGAAGAAGACCCATTCGCAGGAATGGAAGGATCCAGTGACGAATATGTCCGCCAAAATCCGAAGAAAAGTTCCGCAGACCAGTGGTAGTAGTGTGTAATGCTGGAAAAACATGTTAACAAAATTCTCAACCAAGCCCCTAATTACCCACAACTGAGGTGGATCATTGACAATCCACTGCGAGACATAGGTAAATTGAAATTTGTGAGAGAACATGGATGTATTCACCGTAGCGCCATCGATGAGGACTGGGCTGGCCCCGAATAGCTCTCTCGCATCGTCGGTTGAGATGACGCGAAGTTCACGGTCGGTTGGTAACCTGCTTGCCACGGCCACGGCTCCGTTGTCTATTTTGACGGCAGTAGATGTTATTGTTTTGCGATCGGGAACTGTATTCGGTTCATCGGTGACGATAAACACAGTGCCATTGAGCAAATACAGATTATCAAACATCGTCCAGCCTGGGGTACGACGTGATCATTGAAAATAGTTGACCACCAATACTGAAGCTTACCAGGAACATGGGATACAATCCTGGTCGTTGGTATCCTTTTCGACGATATACGAGTGCGCCAACGCTCTGCTTCGGTGGAGGGAACCTCATCATGTGACGCGTCGTGTTCCTCGAAAAACTCTTCTTCGAGCAGGCTCGAAGGTCGTGACTCCCGAACGCCGAAATTAGCTCTAGAAATCCAGAGGAGAGAAATGAATAAGAGGGCGAGGAGAACAAACTCCCGTCTTGTTGGTGTTGAGACTGAGTGTTTGATCATCTTGCATCAACGAAAGAGGGGCGCAGAGGACGCAAATGGCAAGTTCGAAGACCGCAAAGGTTGCCAAGAACGAGAGAGGAAGGAGCTGGATACAAGGACCCGGGCTGATAGCCCGTTCGTCGCAGACTTTGGGTTCGTGAAAGATTCTGGGAATCAGGCGGTGAAAGGTGTCGAGTAACGAGTTGGGCTTTGATGGTCAGCCTTCTATAAGCCCACTGTCGGTGTACGCACTGACACACGACGTATATTCAGTTCCTCCAAGGAGACACCTGTTCCTTCGAGCTGTTCAGCAGGCAGTGAGTTTTTGGGTAACGTTCACTGACAGTGGTGACACAACACTAGTACTTGTCGCCAAGAGAGCGGGGGAGGGGTTGATTACGTCTTATGGACATGACCTCCCCAACTAACAATATCCACCATATACTCATGCAAAAACCCAGGCCACCACTGACTCGAGTGCGCAAACAGATCTAGTTGTATCCGAGACCCTTCCAACATTCTTTGATACCCTCCAGAAAAATAAAAAAAGAATAGGATGGGTCTCGCAGGCCGAAAACAAAAACAACGCATCCCAGCCGATCCTCGAAACCTAAGCTGGGCAGATGGTACGTACTATCTTATGCCTCGCCCCATTCTCCCATTCTCCCATCCTGAAAATCCACTGACTCAACACCTAACGTCCATGCACAGACGCGTCCCGCTTCGGCCTCTCCTACCTCTCCAAGTTCGGCTGGGACGCCTCCAAAGGCCTCGGTTCCTCCGGCGACGGCATCAAATCGCACCTCAAGGTCTCTCAGAAACTCGATATGATGGGTATTGGTGCACAGCATCAGAGAGATCCGAATGGGATTGCGTGGAAACAGAATCAGGAGTTTGAGGCGCTTTTGAAGAGGTTGAATGAGGGCGTGGAGGGAGAGGAAGGGACTGAGGGCATGGTCGAGGGCAAGGATGAAGGTGAAGGTGAGGAGATGGAAGGGGGATCTCTGCGTACAGACGGGGAAAAAGAGGACCCGGCCCTCGTGGCTCGCGAGGGTGAGCAGGCCGACCAGACGCCGGATAACATGGACCAGCCATCGAATGAAAAGAAGCGAAAACGGAAGCAGCCGATGGCGCAGACTCCAGGGAACAACGAAAAAAGAAAAGAAAGCAAGAAAAATACAAGAAAACTGACTCCGATCCTTCTGAAAATGTAATACCTGGTACCTTCGATCGCAAAGGAGCCTCCCCCCCACGGGAAGCCGTCCCAGAACAACCGAAGCCCAAAGCCCGTCCCATGGCGTATGTGCATCTCGTCGCAACCTTTTCTCACTATCTACAGCATTCTAACACTCCGTCGTACCGCATAGCCATCGTGCCAGGATCCAAGCTGCAAAACGCCTCGCCACCAAATCCGCAGCAGCCATCTCTGAAATCCTTGGAATCGCACCGACACCAAGTTCAAGTTCCACCTCTATGTTCCCTTCATCGTCGCCATCAACAGCCTCCACCCCAGGCTCACTCACCCCCCTCGACCCCACGCCCTCCCTCCCCCTGGAAAAACTGACGACCTCGAGCAAAAGCGTCGCTGACTACTTTAAAGACAAACTCGGGTCGAAATCGTCGTCGTCTACATCGGGCTCGGGATTCACCACCCCTGGACTTGGACATGTCGCCCGCACTGCCATCACGGCTCAGGTCGACACCACCATCGACAACTATGCAGACATGCACGCAGGTACACCGAGAAGAGGTCTAGGATCAGCCCGCCTCCTTGCAACGCACCCGCCCTCGAGCGATAACCAACCCTGCACCGCTCCCGGGCTGGGTAGCGCCAGAAACTCAAACTTCATGCTCACGTCGTTCCTCAAGACCCCTGCCACATCGTACACTCCCGTTCCATTGGCCCAGATACCCCCTGACTCCGGCGCAGGGTCAGCCCAGGCCAACTCCGGCACGGACGAACTGACGGAAAAGGAGAGGGAGAAAGTGCAGAGGAGGGAGGAAAGGCGGAGGCGGCGGGAGGCGGCGGCGAAGGAGCCCGAGGAGGTTACAGTCACGAAGGAGGGCATGGATAATGGTTCCGGCGAGCGGAAAAAACGAAAAAGTGAGATTAAAAAGATAGAGAAGGAGGACAAGGAGTCAAAGAGAAGGGAGAAGAAAATGGACCACACAGAGCACATTGATCAATCACACCCTTTAACTTCACCAGATAACTCCAATAGACCCCCAGACTCGACGACTCACAAGAAACCCAAAAAAGATCGCAAGCGACATTCAGAAAGCTAGTGGCCATCGCATGACCCACCCGCTCACTTAGTTACTCCACCATAGTAGCAGGTAGTACATTAGACAAAATTCGCACTATGCGATACATTAGAGATAAAAACAGTCTCACATCGCTTCATCGCTTCTCAGCATTGTCCCGCTCAAACACCTTCATGCCAACGCACATCGAATCTGGGGTCTCACAGTGCACCCTGAGCGCATTCACCACCTCTGGGATGACGTCCTTGTGCACGTTCCGCCCCCACAATATGTCCAGATGCTCGTACCCCTCCAGCCGGCACACCCGCGTATGCTCTGGAAGCTCGCGCAGCATCGCATCGACGTCCACGAGGCTGTCCACAGCGCCATACACAAGTAACACTGGCGTTGTGATGTTGCGCGTCGGGAAGCGCGTGGGGCGGTATGCCCGCCCGTGGAGTGCGCCCCCCGTGGATACGTCGTCGTCGTACATCTGGAATGCAGACTCGCGCATGATCTGGAACCAGTGCACGACAGCCTTGACGGACGTGTACGAGTAGAGGTGTGCGTACGCTGCGATTTTTTGTGAGCTCGCGATGTTGTCACCACGCCATGCGAAGAGGAAGCGTAGTGCGCCGTCGATGATGTATGTGAAGATCGGCGGGTAAAAAATCGCCTGCCAGGTCGGCGTTGAGGAAAGGATGGCTTTGCGCCCGAAGAAGAGGTACACTGAAGTTGGGCTAGCGGGAATAAAAGGTCAGGACGGCGGACGGGGACGGCGGAACGCGGGCCTTACGAGGCTTTCATAAGCGCGTCGACGACACGGGCAGACAGGCCGGCCGGGCTTATAGCAGGGGCGAGCGCGATCAAGACGTTTACCTTCTGGTTCAGCTGCGGGTGGAGGCTGAGCGCCGCGAACGCCTGTGCCGTGCCCTGGCTGAACCCAATGTAGCTCAGGCTGCAAACGTGCGTCCTAGCGAGGATGTACGTGATCGAGTCGGGGATGTCGTGCCACGCAAAGTCGTCGAGGCTATAGTCCCAGAATTTGCTCGAGGTGGGGCTACGGTGGACGGCCTTCTTGGAGTACTTGTTGCCCCTATTGTTTCCCAACCAGACGTCGAAGCCTGTACGGGCAATCAGGTCTATATGGACTCATCTGAGCGATGCACACACTGACCTTGCTCGGCAAGCACGAAGGGCAGACACCGCTCCTCGTCTGTCAGACACACCCACACCTCGCTGTTCATGAGCAGCCCATGATGCAGGTAGACCACCGGCTTGTTCACGGGGGTAGGCGCGGGCATCTGTCCCTTCGGCTCCGGCACACGGTGCAGGGTCAGCAGATACCCGTCCTTGGTCATGACGACGTGCTCTTCATGCGCATACCCGTAGTAGCTGCATAGTTCGCCAAAGTCTTTGGCAGTGCGGACGGCGTTGGAGACGACCTCCTCAACAGTCTGGCCGCGCTTTTTGGCGACACTCGTAAACCTGTCGAAGAGGATCTGGGAACGCTCGTAGAACCAGTTCACGATGGGCTTGGGGAGGAGGAGAATGATGGAGCGGAGAAGTGTCTCGAGCGCGAGGAGGGAGAATCCAACTAACAAGGCGAGGTATTCGTGGAACGAGAGTCTGCCTATTAGTGGGAGACGGCCCATGGTCAGACTCGTCGAGGTGAGACCGTTGAGAAGATTTCTCTATCAGAAAAAAGCAGCTTTTTGAGCACGACACACAATCCCAGGCAGAACCTCAGCGTCAGCCAGCTGGCTCAGGCGTTATAATAACGTACAGTTTTGATCAACCCCACTCCAATTCAATCCGAAGTCGTCGTTGCGAACAAGACTGGAGTTCAAGTGGTACAGAATTCGAGCACGTTCGTGTGGCAAGTCCAAGTTGACAGGCCGTATGTACGTCGTCAAGAGAAAAAAGAGCGAAAATCAAATAGATATAGGACTCGGTGGTGGCATCACTGGCAAGTGTGGAGACTCTTGGGACGGTCTATCCAAGGACAAGTAGTCTGGCGTAGGTCGTTCGATTCGGAAAGTGGCACCTTCGGGGGTTATACGAGGCAAGCCGTCGATATGTGCGGCCAAGTTGGGGCTCCACCGATGCTTCGAGTCGACGCTCATCATTATGCATTATCTTGCTGCCAATAGACACCATAGTAGTATAGTATACGCATCTGACACGGATAGTGATACCAGATAAAGCACACGAAACAAAACACTACAACAGTTAATATTACCGATACAAGCAACCTCACCCCGTGACTCAAATATCCACACACCACACCTCCAACTTCCCCTCCCCCCGCCCCCTCGCACTCTCCCGCGCAGTCTCAAGCGCAAGCTCATAATCACTCTCATCACGCAACGTAATCTTTGTCCCGTCCTCGTCCTTAAACTTGAGCCCCAGCCCATCCGCCCGAGTCCCAAACTTGCTTGTGATGCGCGCCACAAACTCCTCAAAGGGTGTGTCGGGCGGGAGCGTCATGCCGCGGACGTCGCCCTGGTAGTGGAGCTGCATGTGCAGGATGCGGAGAGGAGAGTGAGCATTGACTGTTGTGCATAACATCACAACGGAACACGCATACCTTGATCCTGATATTGCTCAACTCCAACGGGCTCTCGTCATACCCACCCGTAACGAACCCGTCGTCCTCCTCTTCATACGGCGTCGTCCTTCGCACTGCCGGGCGCCGGGTCGATTTCTTCCGTAGCATCCCTCCACCGCCGCTACTGAGACCGCCACCAAGATTCGTGTCCGACGCAGTGCTTCGAGACGGCGCATGGTTAACGCCAGAGCTAGGGCCGAGGATGTTGTAGTTGCCGCTACCACCACCAGCGGAGTGAGGAGGCACGTTCATCATGTTCGTGAACGAATTGGAGCTCGCGCTCATGTTAGGACTCGATGGTGCGCTGTATTGGCTTAGTGCCACAGAGCGCTCGCCGGCTGATAGCGGTTGTTGCAGCGGTAGTATCCGAGACTGCGGTTGTGTCTGCGTCTGGGGTGAGACTCCTCCTGACCCGATAATCAAAGACCGCAGAGTATCATCTGTGTATGGGTTGGCATAATCGTCATAAATCTCGGTAAGACGCGCTTCTGCCAGTGAAAAGACGACATCAGCGTCACCGTGGTGCAGTACCCAATGCAGAATGATCAACTTACGTTGTTGGACAGCAGGAGGAATAGCTGGCAAGACGAACGAGGATGACTTTTGTGGCGTCGGTGCGTTGTTCAACATTGAAGGTTGCTGGCGTGTGGGTGGAAGTTGGAGAGTTGGCGTGGGCAGTTGCGGTCTCCTAGTACTCATACCCCTCGACACCGCACCAACTTCCACCACCCTCCCGCCACCCACACCTGCACCCACCATCCCACTCGATTGCGGCGTCTTGGGTCTCAACGGGGCGGTGGTCATATTGCTCCTCGAAAGGCTGGTGTTGCTCCTCTTGTGACTCGGTAGAGGTAGAACGTCGGCTGGGTTAGAGACAGACTGGGATCTCCGAGAGCTGGGGGTGATGGGTTGGAAGGGAGGTGAGCGCATACCGGTGATTCGTTCGCGGGTGTCGGTGGGGACTTGAATAGTCTTTGAGCGTTCGAGTCCGAGGGGTCTCGGAACGGCATTGGCAGGATTGGGGCCTAGAGAGGTAAGAAAAAAGTGAGGATGTAGGGCTATCGGAAGTCGATGGTACGCACGAAGTGCAGGAGCAGTGGCGCTACGAGTCAGACTCGGCATCCCGGTATCGGAATCGGTCTTGATATCGTTCACGGCTGAAGTTTGTTGTAGCTTCTTCAGACCAGTAAATTCGGTGAACTCGTCGTTGGAATCACTTGCTGCTACCAGTTTCTATTGATTGCCAAATTGAGTGAGAAAAGCGTCAGAAGGAAGCGATGGAGAGCTTACCGCCTTTCCGAGGTAATCCTTGCTCTTGGAGTTCTTCAGCTTGTTTTCTGACGGACGATACAAAACACCAACGGGCTGTGCGAGGGTCAAGATGGGGCACCTTTCATGAAGGGACGACATACGATGCTGAAAACGGTATAACCCTCGCCACGGTCACGAATGGCCTCATCAATAACATCATGCTCCTCGGTCACCTTCTCCTTGCGCGCCTCTTCCAAATCATACATTGCTTCCTGCGGGTAACCTAGGTATAGTTGTGAAAGACCCTTGTTGAACAGGACTTCAGCTGCAAATAACTTGAACTTGAGGCCGATTTGTTCGTAGTTGCTAGCGAGGTAGAATAGCGAGATCAGTTGGGCAGATGGGTGCCAAGTCAGAACGCGACTCACATAGCTTGATTACCACGGAGATAGAGTTGGGCATCCTCAAAGTTCGTGAATGCAAGGTCATAGCGTCCTAGGAGGAAATTGGAAACGCCGGCTTGAAAGTATCTAGAGATGAGAGGAAGAGGAAGATTAGGACCGGTCAATGATTCAACGCAACACACGCCCAGGCCCGTCAAACAAGACGATGTGAAAAGGATATACCGGATCACACACCGACAGACGGGGGGGCAATGGGGGAAACTCACGCAATGGACAGGTATGAATCTAGGTTAGTAGCAGCATTGAAATGCTCGACTGCAGCTTCGTGCTCTCCGATCGTCGCGTATATGAGACCCATGTTCGTGAGGATCTTGGAGGAGTCTGCGATTTGCTGATTTTGGAAGGTGAATATAACGTGCCGATGACCCTGGGGGAAAAGATGACTCACGGAGAACTGTTGGAGGGCTCTCTCGAAATCCTGCTCGTCGTATGACTTGAGGGCGGCAGCCCAAGTTTCGAGTTCGGCCTTGAGAGACAGAGACATGGTTGAATGCAAAGAGGGGGGAGCGTGCCAGACGCAAGGTAACACAAAAGAAAGATCGAAAAGGAATCCTGAAAGGAAAAGAAAAAAAAAAGGGGGGCAAAGAACCCGAAGCGAACGAAAAGACAAAGAGAAGGCAAATGGACGCAGTCACGGACTAATGTGCACCGCACGGTTGGACTATATAAGTTACTGGGATAGACCCTCCTCACTGCGGGTCGTCAAGGATTCTATGAAACACAGTACAGCCACCTTCTACTCATTGATGCACGATAGGTTCCTATATTTGGCATGTTCGCCTCTCCCCGCTGGCAGTGTACAACGCCAACTCAGCCAGTGACTGGCTGAGTTGGCCTTCATCAGCGCGTTGACATGTTACTACACAGGCTTAATATCTATATCAGCTCTCTTGATCTCTCACACAAAAACCATTCTATTTTTGACTCCGCAGCGGTTCCGTCTCATGCCTTGAACCAATTCACACTGGTGTCATTTTCTTTGCCTGCACCATCAAAGCACCGCACCCCAAAGTACGGCCAACCTCTTTCACGGCAGTCCATCAACACCTGGCGTCCATGAACGCTGTCCGCTGCTTCGCCCCATTATTGTGAGGTACCTGGCGTCGCGGAGTAGCACAGTGGGCATCATACGTTCCTGTCCCTGTCCCAGTGGCTAGGCTTGGGTGCATGCAGCGTGCTGTTACTTAAGCATGTACATCGTTTTCCGCTTGTGTCATTGCAATTGTCAAGGTGACCCTTGGCGGTCCCAAGAAGGAACGACCGTCTTCATTCTGCCAACGGTCTGCCTATGGGACACCAGGCGCTCATATTCGCCGAGGGTTTGTCTCGTTCAAATCAAGCGTTGGATACACCACTGAGCGAGGTCCACGGCCATATCAGTGCCCTTTATCCGGCTAATCCGATTTCCCGTTAAGGGAGATTACTTACCTAGTATTCGAGTTGTTATCCGTTGCGTTGCGCTGAACACGACGGGTGGGCATCGTCATCACACTCGGATCCTGGTGTAGCTCTGGTGTTCGGTCGTCGATTGCTCGGCTGCGTTTCAAGATGGCAATCGTCTTTGGCTCCGATCACTTGACTCCATCTTCACTGCTCCTCGGGTGGTGCTTGTTTCGAGATTTCCGTTACCGCTGCTTTGCTGATATCGGTGCCATGATTGCAGGAGTTTCGCACACGGATTGACGTCAACGACATCAAGCTATGGCGTCAGCTTCTAGTCAAATCACAGCTCGGGGCCAATGTTGATTTGAATGATCTGCCATAATTTTGCTGAGCAAGGCTGGAACGACTGGGGCCATGGCGAACGGGATCACAACCTTTGATTGGTGTCACACGATGGCTCGTAAACGTTGACCTTGCCAACCAAACAATATTAGTGCTGCTGAAGTTGAAGTTGCCTCCCAAATCGCCATTAATATTTGGGAAGTAGGTCAAAAAAAAGGTGGTTGGTAGCGGTGAGGTTCGAACTCACGCGGACTTGCGCCCATTGGGATTCAAATGACTTAAATCCAACGCCTTAGACCCACTCGGCCACGCTACCAATCTATCTGTTAGCGCCATAGGGGATGTCATAGATCAGTGTGCCAGATCGAAAGATGCTGGTGACTGGCAATGCATTGCATGAT
>KN819336.1:76826-95564 GCA_000827475.1 Paxillus involutus ATCC 200175
GGTCGAGTTAAGCGCCGTGAAGCTATGCCTTTGTAACATTGTGCTCGTCGGCGGTGGACGATGGTACTGAAGAAAGATTGATCAGGAATGCGATGGATTCCAGGCTTGACCTTATACTAGCAGTACGTCCGCCTAGTACAAGGACCCATGATCCAGGGTATAAACATATCGATGGCACCAAATAGTGATATACATCTACACTGCTCCGACTCCATATTAATCATGCTGTAGAGCGATCTGAACAGATCAACAGATCATCATGGTCATGCCGACCAGTGAGGAGACGCTCGTGTCCCAGCCTGTGGGAAACTGGGATGCCAGCGCTGTTCGGATCTGTCATACTACATAGGCCATCAATGTCCGAACTTCAGGATCTCTGGGCAAAATCACTGTCAGACTGCGCAGTGGTGCTGTGAGTGTACGGCACCTTCTACGCTCCCAGGAAGCCACCGACACCTCTTTTGAACAATAGGTTGCCAGGACGGCATCGACAGTACTGCGGAAAGTTGACAGCACGATCTGTGGGCACTGGGCAAGCAGGGAGTTCGGGGACAGTACTTACTTGCCCAATCGGTGATTAGAAGCAATAGCATTGGAATGGTAGGGATGCGTAGCCTATCCATACTTTCAAGATCAGGGATTGTCGCCTCGGCGGTTCGCTGAAACAGCAGAAATGCTCACTGATCAAGCCTCAAAGCTTCACCCGGCATCAGTGGTTCACAGGAGACAAACGACTCTATCCTCGAGGTGCTTGGAACACAAATTAAAGGGAGCAGCTGTCAACTAGTTGTGACGTCACGGAGGGCATCCGCGCTTCAGCGTCTGCATACCAGTTTCTTGAAACAACATTCGTGGCTCCATCTGATGACAAGTGTTAGTGAGGACCGTGGGGGCAGGGTCACGTCTCCCCTGCAGACTTTGGCAAGGTGTCCGACGAATTATCTCAAGTTGCCCTTTAAAGGTCCAAGTCTGGAGTAGTGCATGGCACATACCTTGCAGAAAGGAGACAACACCTACCAACAAGGATGTTCACACATTCAACAACGAGATGGCTGTTACTCACCTGGAATCGAGTCCCAGCAGACGCTGCTTTGGCCAGTGTCGAGGAATGAATTCGTTTACTCTCAAAGGCAAGCCCACATCCAATATGTTTGCCAAAGTCTCTCACACGTGGGATCATATGTGCATAGTATGCGTCTAGATAGATGATTAAGATGTGAAAATATGCTTCTGCGCCTTGACCCAAGTGTCCACCTTCTCCTTGTCAGCGTCCACGCCATGCTCCGCCTTCAGGTGGCGGCGAAGATCGTAGGCACGGGTCAGGACATGTTCGCAGATCTTGCTAGATGTACCTGGAGAAACATCTACAATGCCGGTTGACGCCAACAGTGCATCGACGTTCGGGTATGGGCAAAGTATAGCCGTTGATTCCAGTGAACGGGAGGTATAGGCTTTGCCAGTGATAGCCTCGATACCCATGTGTGCATCACCAGTGTCCGTGGTAAGAGATTCCCCGGAGGAGGATGTTTCCCCACGGGTACTTTTCGAGGAGTGGATTTTCGCGAGATGGCGTTCGAGAAGATGCTTGTACCCGAAAGCACTGTTACAGTGGGAATGTGGGCAGACGTGGTTCCGTTGATTGAGATGAATCACATTGTGGTGAGTTGTCAAGGCTTTCTTCTGCGCAGAAAACATTAGTTAAACAAGAGAGGAACTAGTGGCCGCAACGTACTGATTTAAAGTCTTTTTCACAGCCTGCGAAGTCGCACTTCCAGTCCCTACCAAGTTCGCCACCGCGTCTACGTTTGCGCGGCTGACAGCATTCTGGGTCAGTCGCATCGCCGGGTGTGCTGCCATTGACACCGTTACGAAGGAGTGCCTCAACCTCCTGCTGCTCGTGCAATTTCTGGTGGGCCCTCAGGTTATGTTGTGATGCGAACGTCCGACCTGTACAAGAAGGGTGCATGCAAGTTGGGGGATGGTCATTGCGTATGTGTGCTTGCAATGTTGTCCACGTTCCAAAAAAGACAGGATCCTTGTCAGGGCCAGGTAAACAGCCAACATGTGAGCAAGTATACCGCTTGTCTGATGCAGAGGACCTGAATATTGCGATACTCAACGGTGAGACAGATAAAACGCACCATCGTGAGTTTTCACATGACCTCGCAGCTTCTGGTTGGTAGCAAATGATTTCATACATTCTGGATGTGAGCAGATATATGGTTTTGTCCCTGATGGCGAGTGTGCGTCACAAATGTGAGCGCGTAGCTGGTGATGTTTTGCAAAGACCTCATCGCACTCTACTTCTGGGCACTGCGAGCGATTTCGAATCGGACTGAAAGAACATGAGACGCTAATACACTTACAATGTAAGACTTGTTCCCTCCATGGGAATTTTCGTGGACGACGAGATGTTGGAACGTCCAGAAACGCCTTTTGCAGTCAGAAGATTCAGTGCAAACATACGGTCTCCCCGACTCGGGCAGATGACTCTTGCTATGAGCCTGTAGGTGAGTCTCCCGCAAGTACGACTTTCCACACTCTCCACAGGTAAAGGGACGCTGCATAAGATTGTTGATAAATCAAGGTAAATTTTGAACGAAAGCTGCCAGTCCTGACCTCTCCAGTATGCGACCGACAGTGTTCTGCCAATCTCGATGGTTTCGAGTATGATTTTATACATCCAGGGTGTGTGCACGGATATCGTGCTTTTTTGCCGACTTTGGGAAAAGGTTCTAATACTGCGAGTTCACTTGAGGCCTTCGTTGACGGTCCCGCGACTGGCGTGACTTCTGATGGTGTTGGACTAGACGAGAGCCGCAAAACGAGGGACTTTTTCCGTTTACCAAGTACTGTCGTCGAAATGCTGGGTGAGGTCGCCATCGCTGAGCCTACCACGGTCTAAGTTCGAGTGAGGAAAGGCTAATTATTTCGAATTTTTGAATTCAATATTCTAGTGACTGACCTAAACGTTCCACTGAACCTCCATCTCACTCCAGCCTTCTACAACTCTTCCCGAGCCAATTGGACGAGATGATTCGCAGGCAAAGGAAATGTTTTGTGTTTTCCATCACTCTAGTCAGCATTTTTTGTTATAAATGGCCGTTCATCACAGTGTTCAATGTGCCCCAACCTCCCAATGGCCTTTCGCGTTCGCTTGCTGAAGACACCCTTTCAGCGGCAACAGAGTCAGTACATGAGGTCGTGCGCTCGCTTCTCGAAGGATACGAATACGGTTTGCGACCTGGGTCGTCCAAACCGACAGCTTCGAGCATCGTAGACATCTCACGACCGAGGTTTGAAAGGCTGAAAATCTCCCTTGACAGTGTCTTTCTTCGAGAAATGTCGCCCGTCCATTCCGAATATCTGCAAGAACCTGCCCAATCATTTTTAGTCGGAAGATATCGCGCTCCAGACACGCTTCATCCAAAGGTGGCCCTGCAGGCTCATCCAGAAAACGCCTCATCGGACTTGTGTGCTTCTCTCGTAGGAAAGAGGATCGCTATGATCGGTGGCGAACACGTTTACCTTCTACATAAGCTTCTCCTTCAACATAGAGAACGTGCCGAGAGGAAAGCATTCCCCTGTTTATACCGCGAATTCTGCACCCATCATCAGGTGTGCTTGCCGCCTGCCATCATGCCCTTTGATGACCCTTCAGCAAACGACCCGCCGCGTTTTATCAAATCTCCAACGGCTCAACAACTGATCGAAACCGGGTCCGCGCTCCTCAGTTACATCATCTCCGACACCTTGTTTTCTTCGCCAGATGAAAGTTCCTGGGAGTATTCCGTGCCCTTTTTGGATCCTACCACTGGTGTCAGGTTACACGAGACTTATTGGCTCGCAGCCGCGAGGAAAGCAAACATCGTTGTTTTAGGAAGGGGACCTATTAGTACACCTGGCCAGACATACGCAGGTAACTGGTCGTTCTTACATGACTTGCCAGATTACATAGACAAGACCACTGGCCGAACGGAAACTCCGAGCACGGCGCAGACTCCTCATGAACGTCTCCGCACGGTCCCACGGCCACTGGAAGTAGTCAACGCCGCCGTACACGTTACCGTTTCCCGCTTCTTGCCAGATCTGCTTCAGGTTCTGCGCTCGATCCGACAGGAAGTTCGCCCGGGAAAAAGGAGGTTGATATGGGCTGGCAGCTGGTACCGTTTACCGGGTCGAGGTTCCGCTCAAACGGTTCTCCCCCACCCTTGTTTTGGCTCCACGGTCAAAAACACACTGCAGACGTTCCTTAATCACCGCCCACCCGTATCTTCGGAGCAACTTGATATCATATGGCAGATTTCAGCGTTCCTAGACGCGGAGGTTGCGAATATAGCCGAACGTGAGGATCCTTGGGCCTTGTTCTACAATGTGCAAGGTAAGAACACTAGGCATGTCTGGCTCTAGTACTAACGATTGTGCAGTCTATCTACAAAACTCCGTATTGAAAGAGCTTTTACCTCAGCACGGGATTGCATTTCTACCACTTAACATACCTTGGTCCAGGTACACCCACCTTCACGGGCGTCAGTATTTCGGCAATGCGTCTCATATTTCTCTCGGTACCGAGATGCAGAGAATCGAGGTCATTGGGGAGACTTTCTTAACCGGACTCCACTACATTCTTCGTTTTCTAGAATAACTTGTCGTTAGAAACGATGGGGCATCATACGCGCTACGATTCACTCCATCGCAAGGTCACCACTACGACCTATGTAGAAGTGTGTGCTTGGGCTCTGTGTGCCACATGTCATTAATGTTGTTGATCGTCCACATAACGGAAAATCCATTGTTTTGTACAGGTGCCCATGATTATATTAACGCTCTGTTCATACCAATGAGAGCATTACTGGTTACGTGACATTGCACACGGAGCCCCAGAACCATGTCGATCGTGAGCAGGCTGGGCGCCTGGCGTCTAGTCAAAACGACGTCGACGCCCATCTGACAGATAGAAAATACTCCGTTGAAATCCAGCTTTCCGACGTGCTCCTAACGCAACCAGGTAAAGTTCACCACTTTCCGGAAGTCGAACATGAATCTGATCTCTTACGTGTAGGCTCGGGTTATCCTCTTAACTGCACGGTACCATCTTCCCATCTGGTTGCACGAATAGGACAGATAAATTCGGACCCCTCGGTTTGCCTCAACTACAACAACGAGGTCCACAACACCGTGGCGTTTCTAAAATAGGGTGGTTACTACCAGCTAGGTCCAAGATGTCCAAGGTAACGAAATAAGAGAGTACATGGTCACTCTGTGTTTTCCGATGTCACCTTCATCAGACCCAGAGATCCTCGCTCAAGCCTCACCACGTGACCACCTATCTCTTCCGCCTCCAGGTTATTCACCGCATACTCTCGATGCAACACTCGACGAGCATTCGCATGTTCCATGACCAGTCTCGCATCATGGTTCAGATTTCCATCCGATGAGATTCCCTCTACGCGACTCAGCGCGGCATCTATATCCTTGGGGTCAAGTAGCGGCGCAGAGACGTCCAAGACCTTCGTTGGCAGACCGTACCGCAACGCACAAGCACGCTGCTCTGGAGATGTTGGGCTGAATAATTTGCTGCAAAAGTCTAGCGCGCCTTGCAGTTCTGCTTCAGATAATCTTGTGCCCATGTCCGATGCCCCTTGGATAACTAGAAAGTATACAAAAGGCGTCAGTCAGTTGCTTCGTTGTCCTAACCTTAGGCACTGTCTGATAACTCAGTACCTGGTCGGATAGACGCAAATGCCTGGTCATAATTATCCTCGTCCACATCGTTAAGCACATCGAAGTTTGTCGCCCGAATCTGTTTGTAAGCGCTCAAAACAACCATCTGGAACCTAGTTTATTTTTAGCCATCAACTTCTCCAGGTCACAGTAGTGTCGAAGCCTCCTACCTTGTGTAGCTCAATGAGAATCTTCTCGTGTACCATGCGGCAGCTATGGCTTCAGAACAGTCTCCTCGTATCGACCCACATATCGAAGCTGCAGCTGAAAGGGCAGAAGTCATCGCAAGGTGGACCCCAGATGAAAAAAGGGGATCAATAAACGCTAATAACCCAGTGAGGACGCTGTCAGAATTATGAAAGTAGCCTGCGTACCTCCTGCATCCCCAATAATGCGGAACGAATTCCCTCCATACGCCGACGCCGAATAACTGAAATCGGATGCCGAACGTACCAAGGGGTCCAAAGAACCTGGAGGACCATCGACCGACAATTTTGAGACGAGAACGCCACGCCCGATGAGGGCGGTCAGGTTAGGCGCGAGGGACAGGAAAGCCTGGTACCGGCTCACGGTAGAAGAACCGTGAAGAGCTTTTGACTTTTCGTTGTGCAGTTCCTGATGCATGACAATTCCGATAGACGTCGTGCCATCATGAAGGGGAATAAACCATGCCCAACCCGAGTCATCTGAGTAGCGGTCAATCAAGCGGCTTATAGGTTCGAGTTCATTTCACTGACTCACCTATAAGCGCTTCAAACCAAGGGGCGCCTTCACGCGCTGTCCCTCCTCCATATGCTCCAACACCCGACCAATACCCCCAAAGAGCAATGTTCCTCAGAGATTCGTTGTAATGGCGATTTCTCAAGTATTTATTTGACATCAAACCGCCGCGTCCCGTTGCATCTACAAGGAAGTCAAACGAGATCACTCCTGAATGATCTGTCTCGGAAGACTGGGACCACTCAGCAGCCACTGGGCGCGAGGGATCCGACGATGAGAAGCGGAGTGAGTTCACCCTTGTCTTCTCGTGTACGCATGCTCCAGATTCTCTTGCGTGATCGAGGAGCATTTTGTCGAATGCAGAACGGGTCTTATACAGACAATGTGAATTGCTGAGGTAGCGAGGACGATGATATAGACTGACCACGTTCCACGAACTATTACTATGTCCCAGTGCAACGAAATCCGTATCTAACCCAGCAGATCAGTCGAACGGTCAGCGCAAGTTCTGTGAGAAGTGACACACATCCCTCTCGCTTGAATTGGTTGAATTTGATAGCTGCACCTGGCTATGGCGCAATCAAAAAATAAATACCAGCGGACATTCCACGATATACAGAAGCATACCTTATGTTTAAAACCATATTCGGCCAGCTTTTGCTCCGCCTCGATAAACCTAAGATAATGGCGAACAGACGGTATCAAACTTTCACCTATGTGATACCTGCATCGGTACGTGTAAGTCGCTACCAGGCCCCGGATGTTCAGACAGTCGGTACCGCTGACCGTGGAAACTGCGCCGCTTCAAACAATATGACTTGTAGGCCTTCCCTTGCCAGGGCGGATGCAGCGTAGCTCCCTGCAGGTCCACCACCCACAACAAGTATCTGTGTGTGCTTTGGAGGGAGTGTTACTGACAAGCACCGACTGTCAACTTCTGTAAGCCTAGATCTTACCGTTGGTATTGCACTTGACATCGTCCCACCAATGGACGTTTCAACCTTCCTATCCTTGGTTCATATACAATGATTCTGTGTGATCCGGGAATTGCCAATGTAGGACATTAGGTACGGATTGTGGATTAAGAGCCTGCCACGTCAAAGAGACAGCGAGGCTACCATAATACTTTGCATGAGAGAATACCGATGCAGCGCATTGAGCCTGTGAGATGTGATTTGGGAAACAGGTTGCGCAAGCAAGTATGCCAAATGCAAGCGGCCAAGGCCGAACCTGGAAGCCAGGTTTCTTGTTGTGCGTACCACCTAAGACTCGTGAAACATGTAATGAAATTTTACGTATGCAATAAGAAGTAGTAACGTAGGGCAGAACGAACTTGTCGTTGATATTGATATCAATCCCATTGTACACGCTGGGCGTATTCTCGAATATGTGAGACGAAACTGTCTTCTATCTCGTGGCCGACACCGGTCGCAACCTTGAGGAGGAGCTCGTTCAATCCTGTAGACCCAAGAATGTCAACATGGTCGCTTGTATTGGCACCACCACGAAGCATGCTGGGCACGGGGCGATGAGGAAGCTGTGAAACATGCGACGCCCATTTCAGTCCAACTCCTGTCAAAGTGAAATCGATAGTAATCTCCGCACCTCAACGGTCGTAACGTTGATTCTTCCTGGGTTCCACCGCGGGCGCTTCCATCCCTCGACACACATGGCGCCTAGACTTAGAAGGCTAACTGTGCCGTCTCCTTCCCCCATTTTCACACCGTTACGGACCTGTAGAGGTATGTAAGGTATATGGTTCTGTAAAACTTGGCGACTCTGTTACCTTGGGTGTGACGCTGTCATCGGAATACTCTGCATCGATCCAACTTGAATGAGATTGAGCAAGATAATCCAACGGGGCACGAGAACGGTTGCACGTGTCGGTATCCGGACCCATACACATGGCGTTCTTTGCATCTACAAGTGGTTCATCGGACTCGTGCGGTCCGTGAGCATACCTGGACATTTGAGTATTAACTAAAGTCAGCACTCATTGGGCGCTGTTATGGTGTTGACACACCAATATGATCTCTAGGAGTTGAACGTGAATACTATGCCCTGAAGGTAACCATACTGACTACACGCACCTCAGTCTCTTTCCCGTGTCCGTAAACGCAAATGAACTTCGTCGACGGCGCGTTAGGAAGTCTGCCCCATGTGACCGATGAGTCAAGCACTGAGCAAAAGCAGTGTCCGAGTTACCTTATCTCCAAAGGATTCGTCCACTTCCTATGGTCAAGGTCGTTCCTCTTCAGCACTTCTTCGTCACGTTCGATGCCGAAAGAGTAGTTCGTCCGTATCATTTTCTTCAGTCACATACGCAATCCAGCTCGTGAGTCACATCACGATGCCAAGAAAGACAATGCCTGACCTGAAAGCTCGTTGGCGTACGCTCGAGGATCCACGTCCCAGCTGTTTCTGCCGTCATATTCGATAATTGCTCCGCGGTACCTGCGCCTTGTGCAACAAGCATTTCGCGGCGGAACGAGATGAGTTCGCCATGGGTGTGTAAAGCTCCATATTCGTCATCCGGCGCCCATGTTTCGTCGCCCCACACTGCATTTCCTCCCTAGGAATATGGTCATCACATTCGCGTTCAACACGGTCGATAGAGGGCAGTACCTTCACCCACATGCTTGCGCTTCCAGCCCAGCTGCGGAACAGCTTCTGACGTTCTTTCCTAGAGAAGAAGCGTTCAAGAACTAAGGTTGGGCATGAGAACACTTCGTAGAACCAGTGGATAAGAGAACATTGACACCGACCATAAGCACCTGCGGGATTCACTTGAACAGTATCTTTCATTTCTCCAGAAAGGAAGGCCGCCATCGCCTTGGCCTGTGAGCATAGTCAGTTGAAGGCCGGTTGAAAAGTGATCTCGGCAAATACTCACAACACCCTAAAGCCGGCTAAGATACAAGGGATCATATCAAAGGACTGGCTACATACCAAATGCGTGCCGGCAATACTAACAAAGGTTTCGATGTGGTTCTGGAAATAACTTGAGCACCGTAAATGAACGCATATTATAACTGAAACTAACCTCTACCCAGTCGGGTCCGCCGCCGCCATGCTCACTGGATTCCACCCACTTGAAGCTAGATTACAGCAGGGAAGGTCAGTGACCGACTGCTTGACCTGTTGAAATACGAACAAATACTGTCGGTACTGCAATCAGCTCCCCGACAAAAGGTAGGCAGAGAGGGCTTACTAGTATCACCTAATTCGCGCTCAACGTCAATTGATCAACATTGCAAGATCCTGCACGCACTGTACTGCCCATGGAATGCGCGGCGAGCACAACTTTCTTCCCCTGGCGTTTCCTGCGAACAAGAAAAGAACATGACATATAGTAGATACCTCATGATCGAGGAACGACTTACTTGAAACCCTCGATGGTTGCCTTCAACCTGGAAAAATAGCCATCTCGCTCTTCGAGGTTCCACATCGATAGTCGCCAGTCATATGGTGCAAGGTGAAGATTGTTTGTGTCGTAACCCACAACTGCAAGGTTTTCAATGATCTTTGCCCTTAATAACCAGTCACTAGGCATCCAGAAGCTGGAATGTCGATGTTCCTACCATAACCAATAACCTTTCATAAAGCTACTGGCTGCGTCGACCCCTTCAGCTGCTCGAACCTTTGCGCCTGGTGGGTCGAGGCCAGTATCCGGATCGAGCATCATGGCAGCTATCCATCTATCTCGGTTAAATGTTACCTGAGAGAGCATGTTGAATCCTCCCCAAAGTTTCTCGCGAAAGAAAGCCCTATGTTCAGGGGAAGTTGACCACGATTCTAGTCCCTACATCGGCATCGGAGCTGAACTTCATTACGTTGATATATATAAAAAGAATGACACGCACAGTGGAAACGATGCCCGGTACTAGCACAATAGGGTATTGTGCAGTGAGACCGCGCTCCTTCATCGCCTCACCGGCTTGAAACTCGCGTCCATCGTTGTTCAACTTCCAAACCTCTGGGATATTGCTGCGCAGCCGCCCCCACTCCACTTCTACACGAGAGAAGTCTATTTCAGGCATCCTGAGCGATATGTCATATTCCTCCATCAAAAGGCCGAGGTGTGCGTGCATCTCTTGCATGTTGTAAGGCTGGATAAGTAGGCAACCTAGGAGAAGACCGACTATATGGCCAATGAGAGAACATTCCATTTTTGTGGTTTGAAAGGCGTACGAATAATGCCAAATGGTAAGACGAAGCGTGCTTTTGCAAAGAAAGGCGTTTTTGCCAGGCTCTACAGAGTTGTGTTCATATTGAGAGGCGATACCGCAAACGCGCATGAAAAGATCACGAGCATGATTGACGGACCTTCTTCCGCTTGATCTTCAGCTGTGCTTCTTGCAGGCTGTCCATTTGCGAGATATCTTTCCCGGCGTCACTATGTTCAGGCTCGGAAGACGTAGTAGATTCATCGTTTACTGTCCATGTTTTCGTCCTTTTCCATAGAGGCATCCTCTGTTGCGCGTGTTGAATGTACTCTGAGCTTGAAGGTGGCGGTGACCGAGTGCCAACTGTCCGGCCCAGGTAACTTGGTCTGGTCAGTGGTCGAAGTGCCACCCGAAGTTGCTGAAGTCGCAACAAACCAACAAAGTTGAACAAACTAGCCGTCTCATGTTGAAGTTTCACCACTTCCACCACTTGTACTAAACGCCGCCCATACTTATCATCGTAAACCCAATCGCAAGCTAGGCCTGCCGGCAAAAAAGAAACAGTTGGACGAGCTTGTCGCGGTGTATTCTAAATCCGGGGCGTACATAGCCCGACGAAGCAGTTGGTCTACCAATCATACTACAGCTACATAATGATCTGCAGTTCGCCTGCTCTAGAAGCGTGGCAAATGCGTCGTGGCACTTGCGAATGAAAACGATCTTATCGACCGGAGAGTGTTGATAACTTTGAGGAAGAGCGCACATACGCGCTTCCAACGGTGCTAGTGCTGTTTCTCCTTGTATTCAGCTAAGTCACTGTCTCGAGTCTCTGGAGAACCCCTAAACTGATGCACTCGGACTCGTATGTCACGATGGAGGCTTCGGCGGGCGATGTACAGAAACTAAATCCTGTTGATTCGTACGGGGCCACTGAGTCGTCTCCTCCACGCACTAGGCAAGCTTTGAAGAACGCACCTTCCTCCTCCAACGATTCACAACCTGGAACTTGTTCAAATAAGCAGTGTAATTATATTCCTCCGGATGACCGCGCCGAGGCAAACACGACGCGTATCGCAATGCACTGACTTTCTTGAAGGCGTCGTACAGCTGCTAACCAGAGTCATGATCCCCACTCCCCGAACTGGAATCTTCTCAGTCCTAGATCCCTTCGTTGGGTCACCGCTACGGGGGGTGAGTCCTGGTCTACTGCCATGCTCTTACATCCACTACGACTATTTCCTGTTGCATGCCGACTGTCCCTACCCAATGCCCGTTATGCATCCCAGTCTGGCGTGCCAATGTTTCGAGGGCTCAATCGAGCGAAACGATTCGATAGGTCCCATATATATGCTATGTATATGACAGTCGACATTGTTGTCAGCGCTGCTGAGAATAATACGAGTTTGTATGGTACTTGGTCAGTCACAAAATGTCACAGCAAATAACGCTCTGTCACAGGTAGCCGCATTGACACCCCGCTCGGCATCAATCAACGAAGGCCAGCGCAGCGATACCGTCGTTCGTAGATATTTATGCCCTGTTCGGTTGGATCGTGCGCTGTGGCTGCGCGTTTTGAATGATACGGAACCTATTTAATAGATCTTACTATCTCGCAGGCCAGGGCCACAGTACTTGCTGACCGCGACCAGCTTTCCAGAAACCAAGATGGATCATTCACAACGTCTGTTAACACCATTCTCATATAGCATGGCAATCACTGACATGTGTGTACACGTTCCAGCACCGGATTCCGTGTCCCTGTATCCGGGAATCACCGCAGGGGTGAATCCGGTCAACGCTTTGCTTGTCGTAGACATGCAAGTGGACTTTCTCACAGGAAGCCTAGCCGTCCCGGACGGTCCATCAGTCGTGGATCCCGTCAAAGATATCATCGGACTCCCTTTCCACTTTCGGTATGCCTCTAAGGACTGGCATCCTCGCGGCCACATCTCCTTCGCCTCCACCCACCCTGGAAAGGAGGTTTTCGGGAGGACCACTATCTACCCACCCGAAGACCTCGTGAAAGCGAAAGGGCAGGACACCAGTACGATTGGGGAGCGGGGTCTCGAGCAGGTGTTATGGCCGGATCACTGCGTCCAAGGCACACTGGGCGCGCAGCTTATCGATCCCCTGCATGAGGATCGCTTTGACGCTATCATATTGAAGGGCGTGGACCCCGGGGTGGAGTGTTACTCTGCCTTCAAAGATCCGTGGGGGCTGCTGGTCACGAACCTTGAGGAATTGCTCAAAGAAAGGGGGGTAACAGACCTGTACGTCGTTGGCGTAGCAGGTGACTATTGCGTGAAGGAGTCCGCTATGGATGCTATAAAGTTCAACGTGTGGAATACATGGGTAGTAAAGGAAGGAGTTCGCAGTGTTTCTACTGAAGGAAAGGAGTGGGAAACGATGAAGTCTGCGGGTATAGGTATCATTGATACTGTGAGGGAGTTGAAGGTGAAACTGGGTGTTTGACAACGGTGCATTGATTTATATAAAGGAGTCCCTCAGTGGTTGATCCCCATCATGTAACATCCTATAACATGCCTGCGATGGTTCATTAATGTTCGTTTTCTCGGTTGCGTGCGTTCTTTCCTTCGTCGCAATCCGAGAGCACCTTTCGAGCACCCAAAAAGATGAAAAATATATGCATTAAGAGGGAATCGAACCCCCGGCGGGTCGATGGCAACGACCCAGGTTACCACTACCCCATTAATGCGTTCGTGAAATTATGAATCTTTCCAATCTGGTGCCATGGCATTCGTTCAGCCTACTATAAGAGCAACTCGCCGTTCTTCGCACTACCTTAGTAGTAGTAAGTTAGTACCTATCCCTATCTCGGGAAAATCAAAATCTGGGAATTGAAGTTGCTGTCGTAGAAAACGACCAAATGCGCGCTGGTAGTAAGATGACTTCATCCTCACCGCAGGTTCCGAGAGGCCGCAAAGCTGTCGTGCTAGCGTCGTTCGAGTTTGGAAATTGTGTGCAAAGTTAGTTCCCTTATGCTCGGAGTGTGCCCTGCCACCTTGGTGTCTCACTCGAGTGTGCCTGATGCCAGCGACCTCTGCAAGAGGATCAAGATGTCGGGGGAGACTGACATCGAGGAATGGTGCCCCAGGCTTTGCGGATCATATCGGCATATTGTTCGATCAGAGTGCACGATAGACGCCAACGAATACCAGGGTGGGACGTAGCGGATAAGTTGTTTGCACAGAATATAATATCCTCGCGTTTTCTCTACACACAGATGATAGGCAGTGCTCCAACGAGCCCCATTTGTGCTAGCTTCTGTCTCATGCTGCCGAGAACTCAAGGACACAGGCCTCTCCAAGGTCCCATACCTTCTCGAGCTTCAAACCAGCAGCAGTCCTGTAAGAGCCTATGTGAGGGCCTATCTCTATCTGTGGTCCAGCATCTACTCACGAGAGTTCCAGAGAATCTTGTAACGTGCGTTCCTTGGCGTTGTGGAAGACGAACATTGTCATGTCCTGTTGGTACATGCGCATGCTGCCAACACCAAAGTTAGGAAGCATGGGTTCAGGGGCCTGTATATTCAACCAAGGTTAAAGTCTGGTTTTAGGGGACAGAAGCCGAGGCACTGACCACGGCAACCTCGAAAGTTGCGGCTTCGACTTCAGCTTGTTTGCGGTTGAGTTGGCGAAGGACGTAGTCATCTAGATCAATCCCGACTTAACCACAACCTACAGGACCCACAAAAGAGGACTTACGGATAAGTACACGACTGTGTGGTCCCAGTGCTTGGCGAACGTTGCGAAGAATGAGAGCAGATTCTTGGTCAGGCCAGTCGTGGATAATGTTGCGGAGCTACACAGACGTCAACGTGGACGGCTCCGCATGGCAGTTAAGTAGACGCACGTAGTAGATATCTTTACCCTTGACGGGAACTTGGGTAAAGAAGTTGAGCTCAGTGAACTCGACACGGTCCTCTTGAATGGCCTCAGAATAATCTTTTGCCCACACCTGTACAAGGCGATCAGATCATTGCTTTGTTTGTTGTTTGGTTTGGTGAAGCCTCACGTCTCTAGCTTGATCGAGAGCTTCGGAGAGATCATGGATGGTAATCCTGACGTGCTTGTGTGTCTTGGAAAGGGGGAGGGAGAAAGCACCGATGCCTCCTCCCACGTCGACGACGGTAGAGTATTTCTCGAATGGGAAGTCTGTTTGGTGGCACTCAGGGTTTGAGTCGCAATTCAATCGAAGGCACATACGGGTTAAGACTGCGAGAGAACCCATGATAACACCGAGTCCTCTCATCGAGTGATGGTAACTCTGCATTGTTGTCAGCATCCCGAAAGAATCAAACAGATTTTCAGTTAACCTCTCGCCTAGCTTCCTGTAGTGTCAAAGGTGAGACTGATGAAATACGTCATGTAGCTGGTATACTCACGTCTTGTCTCATCCAGTCGAAGAATGTGCCAGTAATACCTTCTTTGTTGTTTGCGAACATGACTGGGGCATGGGCGGGATCGTTTGAGTGTCCATTCTCTGGGTTTTTCAAGGTCTCATAGACCACAGCAACGCCCTTCTCGCATGCTTCCGCTTGAAGCCTGATCATATGACGAACGGGGTTCTCGCTGTGAAGAATAAGGGATAGACGGTTGTTCGCGAAGGTGTCCACGTCGACTAATGGACACGTCAGTCTATGTACTCTTCGATCAGCGGACCGCATGTACCTTCATTGTAGCAACCCCTTGTGCCAAGAAGGCGCATAATGCGAGCGAGTTTCTTCGAGTCAACGTCGATAATCTTGGAAAGCTCGTCGACATGGATACCGTTGGGGTAATCCATGAGGATATCCGTGATGTTCTCCCGGAGAGCAACACGAACGCATGCGTAGTCGTATACTTGCACCAGCTGGAGCAGCTGGGTATGAAAACCTGTGGTGCGAAAGATAGCCAAGGCTCACATTGTTAACGGTGTGCGAGGGGGGAGCAAGGGTCGTGCACAGCTGAGCACATGCACCTTCGAGGATGCGAATTGTCCTCTTCAGGGCGACCTGGTCGATAGCTTCATCCAGGGGGTGAAACTCAGTGGAGTCGATAGATGGGGCATCATCGCCGGCCATTTCGTACATGGCAATGGCCTCCTGAGCGGCCGAGTTGACCAGTCTCAGAAGGGATTCAAGCTTTGCTCTGTTCGACATGACAACAGTGAGGTTGGTAAGGATATTGATCTGTCGAACTATGAGACCTTTATAATCTACCATGGACTCGAATTCCGCTTGGCCGATTGGTCGGTGTTTCTGGGGTATACTAGGAAGAGGATTCTAGGGTAGGTCGTGACGTGGTCGAAGGCATGTCGTGCAGCGACAAGCATGATTGTTGCTCTTTCAAGTTATACATGGAATTGCCACCGCACATGGACAAAAATACGGAGGCCCTAGTTCGACGGGAAAAGTCAGCAAACACTTGCGATAATTAGCTGGAACAGGGTGATGGACTCACGCTCGACTAAGCTTATCGGCATCGCGCGAGCAGGCGCTCAGGAAAGGCAAATGGCCCGAGGGGGGACCAGTAAAATCGATTAACAATGTTATTGATTCCAATAGCCCTTCTGGCAACGATGGACCCCCTCCGACCCTCCGACTACTTGCTGCCAGTGTGAACGTGTTAGTACGACGACAGGCATGATGGAGAACCAAGAGGTATCCAACTGAGTCGGACAGTGCGATAGACGGACATTTTGGATTACATAATATTCCCGCTACTAACTCTTCTAGATGAGTCATGATCAATGACGTGTGTCTCGTCATGCCAGCTCGTCCCAGAACTTCACTTGAGTACCGAGTACGAGCCCCATGTGCACGGATAAAGACCGACGACCACCATACCGCGGACACCGACCGTCTCCAGGGTGATGCAATCACCGTGTACCATCGCCGAGTCGAGCACAAAGAATGCCATCTCCGCGCACGGTGCTAGCCACTCCGAGTCGGCCACATCATCTCGCCTCGTGGTACTCCGAACAACACCTCCATGCGGCTCTGGGAGACGCTAAACTCCTTATTCCACAACACCGTCCGACTTCGACCTCGCCAAGGTGTTCGAACATGGCGGCGATCCCGGCAACGAATTCGTTCTGGAGCTCCTGCATCGTTTCAACAAAGAAACCAACCAACTATCGCAAGAGCCAAACCTGACGTGTAGGTGCTTACATGCCAGCTCCAAATATCCTGTTGGAGCAGAGGTACGGGTTTGCGGTTGATTATTGGGTACCATCTACGAAATGCTGCCAACAGACAAGGCAAGCCCGCTTTTCTTGTGGACTCCGAGGTCGTTGCTTACATCTGGTCGATTTGACCTATTAGACACCTAGGCTGGTGCAGGCAGAGTTCGTCAAGCGGCTCTCCCACGCGCCACTGGTATGCCCCAATACCATGATCCCGGAAACCAAAGATTTACTTGAAAAGGTAACGAGGACGTTCCACTCTGCTTGAACCCCAGTTGAGTGTTTTTCAGCTGCTTGTGAAAGAGCCAATAGAACGCCCGACTTACGAAGCAATGCACTCTCGACCTTTCTTGCATTCCCCGATTCATGGTTGGATGGGCAGCCTCAAGGGCTGGCATTGGGGATTCTTCAAGCCCCCGCCGAGTACAAGCCCTTCCGCAATGTCACTCGACAAAGCTGTCCCTCCTTTGAGATTTGGAGAAAGCTCATACATACAACGAAGCTTGGGAAGATTGAATTATCGGTTCCGGCGCCGGAATATTGGGAGCCCTATCTTCCTCGTCCTCTCTCGTGTCCATTTCTCTGTCCAACTGCGGACACAGTTCCTTCTCCGGATATCGAGCAAGCGGTGGTGCAAGAGGTCTCCCCTACGACCCCGCCTCCCTTGGCGAAGATCTGTGCCCTCTCATTCGTTCCGCTCGGAGGCGGAGGTCATCGAGAAGGGCCACCCGATGACCCGCTCACGCTCCACGCTGGCTACCTCCTCGCCAACGACGCTGAGTCTAGTGGGCCGTCTAGAAGCACTAAGTTCCAGGAATGGATTGGCCGACTCTGGTATCCAATTAAAGCTGTCAGAGACATCATCGGTGACGACAGGATGCGATTTGACTTAGCCAGTGTTTTATATGACCATCGTGCTTGCTGCTCACTTTCCGATCCTTTGCGACGCACCATTTTGCTGGGCCATTTCGTTTTTTTCCCCTTCCGGTGTACCGTCTAGACCTTCTTCACATGCCAAATTTGCATTAATCGCGTCGACTCACAAAGTGTCCATTTCCCTTGCACCGATTCTACTCTTTCACTGCTCTGTCCACTGTTATTGGCTCGAGTTAATCGTGTTCCCCTTGCATTATCCACCTATCTCTTGTCTCCAAGCAGGAACTCGTTGATTCTCAAAACTGTTGGTCAGAAGTAGCAGTGATGTGGTACGCTGGCCTGTTTGCCGCATCACTACCAGAGGTAGATCAGGGTGGATTAACGTTCCACCGGTTCATCTAGGAACAACCCTTGACGATATAAATGGTGAAGACGACAAGTGCAAATGTCAGCGGTTCTCATTCTTCTGTGAAGTTCTGACTTTCTTGGGCAGGTAAAGAACGTGACTCGTTCATTACAGATATGGGTATGATTGTGAAGACCAGCGTTGGGAAAATGGGCTCGAGCACCCAAAGAAATTCAATGCAGGTGTTCTTTCTACCGGCAGCTGAGGTTCTGCATAGATGTTTGTCTAGCGCCCCTGCAACTTGAACGCGGCCAAAGACGTCAGATCAAGGCGTCCACATTACGAGTCGACTGGGATTGATGTAAGCTGTGTACGTTAAACTGGTTCCTACTCCCCAAAACCAGACTTCTCGACCGGGTCAAGATCAGGTGCAAGCTTTTCGCATTTATATGACATATAACGTTACAAAAGACAGCATATCCGACAGTTACTACTAGGGATCACGACGTAAGGAAAAGAAAACGTGGTCATGTATATGGCTCTGAGGGTGAAAGAGTCAACGACATATATAATATATGGTGGGAACGAATAACAACACAGGATAAGAGAGGAAAGCGACAACATAAAGTTCAAAAAAACGGTCAATGTCTATTAAGTCATGACGAAGCAGTGGTTGAACTGCTCAGGTGAGGCTGTTTGGGTCACCTCTTGTTGACGTTG
>KN819336.1:120984-143573 GCA_000827475.1 Paxillus involutus ATCC 200175
TCGAACCTTTACATCCACTCAGCGCAACGTACAATCTTTATTCTTCGAACGAAAGCTCACGCTTTCACAACGCGTCACTCATGCCGCTAACACACTTTCCACCATTCTGAATTCATCCACACAGAAGCGTAAAGCCAGGCATCAGCTCGGGTCGGTGATGGACCTGATAGACCGTGCAGTGAATTCCCTACTTGTTCGCTCCCCGAACACCCTGGCACCAGGCGAAGTTGATGCCATCGTGGACAGGATTGTTAATGCCGCACTCCAGTACGCCATTGATAAATATGAAGGAGAGCTGTATGGCCCTGCCAGCTTGTGGCCAACGGAAATTTGCGCACTGCACGGAGATGGTACTTGTCCATTGCCGTCAATTTTCTCCCGAGCGCTTTCACAAAGTCAAGAGCCCGACAATAACAATGGCGTCTCGCCCGGGGACAGCGTTTTGTTGAGGCTGCGCACAATGTACCTTGAAGCTTTTCGCTCAGGGAAGTTGCAGCCGAAACTCACGGACATATTGAGTACAGGAACGTTCTGGCCGAAGATCTTCCTCGACAACCCAGACGTTGAAAATGTTGCGAGATCCATCGGCCGACCCATCCGGCGTTGGATATATGCCTTGCTGGAAGATGCTGTGGGACTTCCGGAAGCGCCCGCAGATGAGCCTTGGATAGAGGGTGGAAGTGTTTCTCAGGATGGCAGGGAGGATGGAGAGGATCCCGACGAACTCATCGACGTTATCGAAGAGGATTCCTCAGATGATGAAAACGTCGATCTCCTCGCTCCACTGCGTGGCGAGCTTCAGCGCTTACATGCCGAAGAAGATTCTTCCGAAATTCCCACGTCCGCCTCTTCTCGTTCCCGGTTCCGACCACCTCTAAGTCCCAAGTGTGTGATCGAGTACGTTCGCCGCGGGTCTCGAATAGCCCCGGAGGAGGTACCTGTCCCGGACCTTGCGGTACTTATGATCTCGTCCGGCTTCAGCGGCAACGTTGATCTAGAAGCCTGGGTACCGGTCCAGCTTAGAAATTTGAAGGAACGGATGGCACTGTTCCTGCAGATCTTGGAGAGTAACGTTCCTGCCGTAAGGGATCTCCCTTCGGAACGGCTTATGGCGGTCCTCGTTGTGAGATGGCTGGCACATATCCTCCATCTTCGTGCTGCAGAGAGCGGTATGAACAAGGAGAGGGAGAAAGAGAGGTGGACACGCCAGGAGGCTCGCACTTTCCTTACATTCTACATGACGTCGTTGACCCGAGATGGCGCGGCGGAGCGCTCAGATAACATCGATGCCAACGTGCCAATAACTGATCGAAACATACAGCTATTGGCCCAGGTCTTGATGGCGATCGAAACGATCCAACTCTTATCGCAAGTGCTCTTGCTGTCGGAACGGGTGCCAGCCAACGTTGAGGCGCTTTCTGGGGTGGAATTTCATTCATACCTGACTGGAACTACCCCTTTGCCTGCGAATGCGCTCCCACCGGGCTTGTGGGAAGCCTGTATGCCATCACTAGAGGACGCATATGGGGTGGAGAAACAAAAGAAGACGAGGAAACAAAAGTCGGAGCAGAATAAGGCAGTCTCCAAAGCGACCCACAATGGAGCGAAGACAAGTGGGCCAGGTTTGTTTTCGTTGCTCGTCGACCAGGAAGCTTGAGAACAATGGTAGTTAGAAATCATTTTGTATTTTGGTGCTACAATGCATCTCTTGTCCCAAACTGGTTCGAAACGCGCCTCAGTGCTTGATAATGGGCTATCAATATTTATTTCTATGGCCACGTACTTGACAATGGATACAGCACTGTTTGCTGCACAACTGCCTTTAGTTTTTCTGGAAGCGGGAATCCAAATATGGAAGGTTGGCTCCAAGCCTCAGGTCAGTGCTGTGGCGTGGCACTGGCCCGGGCGCTGTGGTGCGATGACAAGAAAAGGCAGTGCAGCTCTGCTAACGTGTAAGCTGTTCGCGTTCACGTTGCGACTCGGAGCTGAGGCGCGTCTGTGGGTCTATATAATCGTACACCATGGGTCCGAATCTGTCCCCCAACAGGCCACCCAGCTCAAACGCACATCAGCTTGACACACCACAATCATCCCTTACTCAACCATGCCTCCGAGTCAACACAAACCTTCCCCTCGCCATGGCGTGGTTCAACCGGACATCGTCACCTACCGGTACGAGGGAAATATGATGTACGTTCCAGTAGCACAAAACTACCCGGTCAGTTTGGCACTCCCCCCGCACTAGCGTGACATTCTAACCTATCGGCTGCAGCAAGCACTTGCTTTTGCTCGGGAGGCATTTCCATCGCTAAAGCGGCTCCAAGACTCCGCTATCACGTTGTCTCTGAACGTTATCAACGGAAGTCACAGACAATCTGTCGGGATTACCGCCGCCGCGTGGCCAAAGATAATCTTGCATCTATCGCGCTACGAAGTCGTCGACATACACACCGCCGTTGTCATTCCCAGTATCACCGTCACCGGCGCGAGCGAGTGTGAAGCTGCACCTCCGTATCGGGAACCTGATAACCACACGTACGACGAAAAGGCATCGTCACACCCTACGTATAGAGACTCGCGGTCTCGCTCCCCTACACCTGGGCCAGCTGGAGGGAAGCTGAGTCCCCGACGGTTACTTCAAAAGCTCCAAGATTCTTTGGGCAGCTAGTAGTATTTTAGATATGTGAATGGGTCCTCAGTGTACAAATAACTTTTTCGAGTCCTCTGGACGATCTACAATACCCTGGGTCATTGTGGAGACCACTGTTAGAACTATACCAAGAGCTTCATTTGAATTCGATGTATCATGCAATGATCTTATGTATCTTCTTACACTTGCAATTCTACTGTATCCATATGCATTTTATCGTGAAGAGTATTTGAGATCTACAGTCAGATCTGCCAGTCGGGATGTATCGTATATGATCGACAACAAGATCGAATGAAATCGTGACCTTGCTGTATATCTTAGAGTTCATAAGGCACCTGTGGGGTAAGGGTCTGAGGGTTCACACCGGCGCTGCCCAATATTCGCTGTGGTGATTGGGTCTGTGCTACTGGATCCGATACTCGAGCGCTCACGCCTGAGTACGCTACATCAGAGTGAAAGTCACAGCAGTACATAGGAGAAGCCCACTGCACAGTTTCTCGACTCATCTGGGCGTTGATAGGTTTGAACTCCGCGGTCACTGGAAGGCGCCTGCACTACCTTCTCGGCAGCTAGGAAGTTGCCAAAGGTAATGCATCCCTAAACTTGCTGTCAATATGATTCAGACAGACCACCTGGAAGCCCAAGGCCGTGACTACGCAGAAACATGGAAGAACCACAGAAATTATATCATCATTGCAGTGGCGAGGGGGCCGCCTATTTGCGACTATACCTCAGGAGCGCCTTACTCCGGAATGTTGCGTTATACTGCAACAAATTATTGATATCCCTGACCCAGTCATCCTCCTTTCCTGGCCCTACACCTTCCTCTTGCCGCCCCTCCCCATCAGCAGAGATGGATGACCGATTAATGCACGGAACTGGGTAGGGCGATGCCTGCACTGTGACTGAATCCCCCGGATTGAGTACATGAGACACACGCCCATCCATTGAAACACCTGCTGCAGCACGGCTGCGGTCGCTAATCTGAGAACCAAGGACGATAAGGCCATACTGTCAAGCGGCTGCGGAGACCAAGATAGGACATACCTGCAGAGTCACAGAAGACGATGACGGGAATACGAGTGGGCGAAAAGATAGGCTCCGGGGACATATGGGGACGAGAACTACAGCACTCAGAGATGGGTGCACGATCGGCCCACCCGCCGAGAGCGAGTAAGCGGTCGAGCCTGTAGGCGTGGACACGATCACGCCATCAGACTACTACAACATCAACCCATGTTTGATAGTACGTCAGTAACACATACCACTGCCTCCGTCAGATGTTGACCATCGACGTAGATGTCGATGGTATTGAGGTGAGGGCTCGAACCACGATGCAGCGCAATTTCGTTCATCACTTGCCACTCTGATGCCGCGAAACAGGTTGCATGGTCAGGGCACGATGGCGGTGATGTTCAGGTTTGGAAGACGCACCATCTGATCCTATCTTACGCGAGTCTTTATCGTAGAAGGTACACGAGAGGCGCATTCTGTTCAATAGAGTTGCCTTTCCCTGGAAGACAGCCTCAAGACCCTTTGCGAAATCGTCTATGTCTGTGCCAAGCGATGTGCTTAGTCTTAGCGTGCTGCAGGACACTGGTAAACTTACGGAAAGGCAGCAAGAACCCTAGGGTGCCCATAGAGAAACTCAGCACCGGTGGGACGGCTCCGAGGCTGAACAGCGATGCTGCATGCAAGATGGTCCCATCTCCTCCGAGAGTAACCACCAGATCTATATTCTCCGACTGTGGACCCGGTCGCCAAACCTTTGCTCCTTCAGGGATGTCTGGTCGATCCTCTGCGAACACTTTGACACTTGGGTACGTCTTTTTTAGATGTCTACCACGCGATGAGAGTCAGAGGGAGTTGGTTATGAGGAAATACGAACCGGAGAAGCTCGTCGATCGCATATATGACTGGCTCTGTCCTGAGCTTGTTGACGATAAGGATGGATCGTGGAGGGTACGAAGCATCCTGTTGGCTATGGTTTTAGGTGTGAGCGAGGCGCAAGGGTGTGCGGATCAATACGAACGCTTGAGCTGGGGCCGTAGAGACTGATGATATCCCTCTAGTCCGTGTCGGTATCGACTTGAGTAAATTTCTGGGATGAACGCGACCAATGCAATGCTTCGAGCATGAGGCTTGTAAGTGCAAGGAGCCTTGCAGAAACGAGTTGTGCAGGGCACGCCGAGCATGACACACGATATTCATGATGGTGTCGATGTGGCAGGAACAGATATGCGTTACTCACACACTCGCAGCCTGATTCTTCCACAAGCTTGTCGAGTGCTAAGAGAATTTTAAAATCCACCGAATTTTGTGATGCAAGTAATATTCTCTACCATGGGCTTGGTGGGCGGCCCGTGTTGCTTCACAGCGTACCGCTGAGTAATCCTCATGAGAGCCGCATCAGCCAATCTTGCTGTCAGTGTCAATGTCAGGAAACTTCCATCGATTCCCGCACGCAAGCTTGAGACCACTTGGAGAAGTTTACCCAGCTCATAATATTGTGGGATGGTGTAATTGAGCCCACCGCTGCTGTTGTACGTTTCGCTCCTCCTCGACTCTTATGTATCCCAACGACAGACTTGGATATACATCCGCAACCACCCTGCGTGAACATTCAGCGGCCGTTCCTTTCCGGCTTTGAAAATTGCATTACTCGACTCTCCCAAAAACTATCCTCGTATCCCTCCCAGGTCACCTTTCCAAAGTCTCGTCCAAAGTTTCCGCCATAGCTCTCCTCGAGACGTCGGGAGGAACCTAGTCATCTACCGAGAAAGCATCGATCACAAGACGAACTTTGGAATACTGGGCGTAGTCCTAACAGCCCCCACGCAGTCGAAGAGAAGGATTTAAATTACATTATCCTTCAAGTCATCGGTCGATGCACCTCGAGATCCTTGGACACCAGGATGCGCGACCACGGAGACCTTGGTAATACCCTCGATTTCCGCAACGGAAGGTGAAACGGCATTGAAGAATTCGTTGCGCTTGGCGTAAAGTTGTACGCTGAGGCACCTGCTTACCTCCAATTGGTACCCAACTGACCCAGTCTTAATTACACCAGACTCGTGAAACTATGCAATGGCCTTGTCTATATGCTGCCGTCCTGTTCATCATGACGGGCATGAGGCAATCCAAGTTGGATGAGATGTCACTACAAAGTCCTCCGGAACTGCGTCACCGTCGAAGCGTGTCAGGAAAAAACGTGTTCCAAGCGAGGGGTACCACAAGTTAGATTCCTTCGGGGCGAAGCCATCGACCAAAAGTTGGTGTTAGCGTTCTCAAGGTTCTCAACTCCCTCACCCCAAAACTACGTCACTTGCCTGTTGTTTTTTGAATGCACACTGAAAGCTTTTGGTGGGTCAGAAACAATCTTCGTGATATGGTAGAGGGTGCTAACGTCCACTAATCGAATCACTTCCCTATCGCATTGACGGGGAGACCGTAGTGAATGATGTATTACGATGACACAACAGTTGCAAGGCACGATGGCCGAGCGGTCTAAGGCGCTGGAATCAGGCTACACAATAAAGCATCCAGTCCGAAAGGGCGTGAGTTCGAATCTCACTCGTGTCAGAAAAATTTTGTTTTCTTGTAAAAAAAAAAATTTCAATCTGTCTTCCAGTGGTTTAAACGTGTATCCTTCTACCACACATCCCATATCTACTGTATGTTACATGACCAAGTGAATTAAGGTATCTAGTTGTAAACTATACATCTGGCTCTGCATCCGAGTCTGGTGGCCCCTCCTTCCACTTCTCCCAAACCTTCCTACACACGTTGCGTGCCAAAATAAAAGGTTCCGGCGAACGAGCCTTCTCCCACATGCGAAGAGCGAAGTCTCGCTGGGAGCCAGACTCAATGCTCTGACCAAAGATATCCATGGCTTTGAAGGTCGGAGCTAGGAGATTGCGTATAGGCTCAAGTAGCGGGGCGAGTGGTGGGGGAAGTGGCGTGAGCCATGAACTGTGCCTATATCACCGACCACCGTCAATTCCTAGATTACAGAATCCAGTAATAATTGCGCACCAAGGAAACTCCGGCCGCTCGGGAGGCAGTGTCTGACTGGTCATCACCCTGTCAATCTCAATCCGAAAGAACCCAGGGTTACCACGAGCAGTCGGGACACCCTGTGGTCGCCTCTCCTCCCACTCCGCCTCGTGCCGCCGTTCAAAATTATCTTTGTAGCGCTGCCAATTATCCTGAGACGCAAGATTGTGCGACATCAGGCCTAGTTTCTCCTGCGCAGCCCAGCGGCTTCTACTTGTCCAGAGATACCACCCCTCCTCCCAGTATCTCGTATCGTCATCGGATGTGGAGGGTGAATCAAAATCATCTAAGTGATGTTCACTTGTAGGTTGACCTTCTGGGGGGAGGGGGAAATGGTTAGTTTCCTGCCTTTTCTGCCCCGTCCGTCCATGAAATATGAAAGTGGTCAGTTCGTGGGGGAAGACTTTGCGGAGACATATTGTGCGACAGTTGGGTTCGCGGCCTTCGGCTCTTCCAAGGGAAGTCTGCGAACAGTATGTGAAGCATCTCTCGTCGATACCGTTAGGAGCTCTCCCTGTTCGTATTGGGTCTGTTAGGCTGAAGCCGCTCACATGCTGTGGTGAAGCACAAACCGGGCGGTTGTCGAGTCAAAGATAGCCAAGGTGTCTGCACAGGGATTCGCCTCTGTGGGGGCGGAGGATGGGCATTTGGAGAGCTCTCAGGTTTTCCACCCTCGTTACTTTGCGAGTCTGTCGAACTCATAAGTCAGGATGTGGTGGTGGATGACAGCATCGGGATGATCAAGCAGTGCAACTTATTTGTGCATTCTGTTCGGCTGCTCGGCATTTTCAATCGGAGTTCAGATATGTGTATCATTTATAACCAACTTTTTTTTACTTGCTTTTGTCACCCGCGTCGTATGAAAGATCGCTGTCGCAGCACACGCACAGAAAGCATCTAGCTTTCGCATTCTCGCTGTGGGGAAAGTCCCCGGAGACACAGAGCGCCACCTTCTCACCCGGAACGGAAAGCGCCCAGCTTCAAATTTGTTGAGGGGGGTGAGATAGGTCGGGCGAAGCCGATTTTACTCGGTCTCGTTTGCACGGGGCCAGTTCCGTTTGCCCACTCTGTCGCTAGCTTGAAGTTGAACGGCTCTATCACCGGCGTATTCATGCGAAGATATGAGCATGTTTGCGCTTGAGCTGTTTGATGGATGGCTAGCTCTTCGTTGCTCATAGATAGAGTTATGCGATCGTTGGTGTTACCTTTCCGGTCGCCTTCAACTCAATGGGGCTTAATCTCATCCGACGTGGACCTCTGAGTTATTTTTTGCTCTTTGGACGCTCGCCGTTCACTCAATTATCGCGAAGTTGCCGGTTGCGAGGTGAGTAAGGTTCTTGATATTCCAAATCTATGATGCTTTTAAACCAAATGGTTTGAATTTCTTCAAGGAGAATACCTTGTGAAAGGGCGTGCTCCAGAGATTGACACCTCTGATTCGATCCTGCTTCTCTTCATCTCCATGATGAAAATGCATACTCACACCATTGTCCTGCAGGTACCTTGATACCCCGAACTTTCGACCTGGAGAAGGTTCTGCTTGTTTGCTGTCACTTGCATTATAAGATGGTTGTATGGGACGTACCCCTGGACCGATGTAATGTAAAACTCGTCACTAAATATACATGTCAGTTCAACGGGAACTCGCTGAAATTTGGCGGGCAGTGGCCCTCTCCATTTGAACCATGAGCGGCGCATTTCGAGTCTTTGGATTGGCCTGGTGGTAATCGGCGCATCACCCGAAGGGAACCTCTCGACATGACCACCGTGTGTTTGTTCGATGCGTCTTTCCGGCGGCATCTCTGCCACCTGAGGCTGTATTGGGATGTCGAGGACCTCGCTATTGATATGAAGGAACACCTATCAGCGTCACAGCCATGCTATCAGCGCGGTCAGAGTACCTGGGGCGCCCTCGCATCGAATGTGCTTCAGGTTGGCTATCGAAGACGTTCAGCGGACGTTCGATCAGAAACCGAAATATAAAACAACACCTTACCTTCGTAGCACGTGTGAACGGCCGTCCTCACGATGCCGGCTCATGTTCGACGATGGCACATAATTGAATACCTTCAACACCGGAAGCTAGTGATGTGGACGTGATGGCATGGGTCAAATCCGGCACGTCTCCTGAGAGGACCGCAACCACCTACCGCTCTGCGTTCCAACTCGAAGATGGCGAGCTCGAGCCTGGCCTGCCACAGTGCCTCCAGGAGGCCGGGTGTCAGGACCGCTGAACGCGCGTGTAACGCTAAGGGATCCACACCCTCTGACTGCCCGGCGAGATCAGTCCGGATATTCTACGAAGCACAAGGATAAACGTGGGTCACAGTTGCCAGGTCGATGAGGTCTGCTACGACACTTACCCGAGACTGATCCAGGGCAGCAGACTGGGCAGGACCGGCAGATGAACATTGTGCCTCTGTTTTTCCCTGGTAGGGCATATGGACGACCTGTCGCGGAGAGGAAGGGGGAGTCGATGGGTGCTAAGGGAACGTCCCTCTGCCATCACGCTCGCTTTATGTGCCTCCAATGAAACGGCACGAACGATACACGCCGTCATCAAGAACAGGGAAAAAACAGCAAATGCCCTGCTAACTACCTGCCGTCGCAGCCGGGAAACCTTATCCTGTGCCGTTTGGGAGCCGATGTGCCGTGCAGGCCGACGAATTTGTCGTGTTCTCATACACCGAAGACAACATGAAACAGCCGCTATCGAATCGATATGTTCAATACCGAAGCTGAAATTCTCAGACTTGGGAAACCTGGATGCCAGCGAGTCTCAGTTGCAAAGGGTATGTTGGGTAGCGCTGTTTTTGCGCACAGATATAACCACGGAGGGAGATGGATGACACGTTTCTGGGCGCGGCAACGCAAGCGTGGCATTATTCGATGGACAGAAGTCCACTCTTCTCTCCCTTCCAGGTTGTCTGGACAATGGAGAATAATAGAGGGCAAAAAGATTCGGTCGTGGTCGGGACCCTGACATGGTCTTGCGCCGTTTGCAAGTACGGATTGATGCGACACGATCGTCTACTCGTTGGTTTCTTGTTTGAACATATCTGTCATCGCCTTTATAAAATGTGGACTCACAGGTCCTAGACATACTTGGGGCACGTACAGCTGCAGATTATGACCGCTCGCTCGCATCGTTGGCTGTCCGGACGCCGTCCTGGGGGCTGTTGAGTCGACTAGAATCGTTATCCCCTGACCTCTATGCGAAGAGCTTCTGCCACCGCCGCGGCGCCAGGTCAATATGTTTGCCCCTGTAGATTCCTGTGCTAGTAGTACCTGTCGATTTTACGTCCTAAGCCAATAATGTCAGTTCTCCACTGGCACGCTCGCAGCCGCACACCAGGTTCCTTGCATTGCATTGACCAGATAGGAACGCGAGGCAACTCTGGCAACTGATCGCGGCGCGCTTCGACGCGTTGTCGCTGGATCGTACAAAGCACGGCGTTATGCATATCCCCAAAGGTACAGGACATTGGAAGGACTCACAAAGATAGATGAACCGCGTGTAGGCTTGTACCTAGGCGCTTCTACACGATCACGATGTGCAGCCCTCTAACACGTGTATGCTGGCGCTCATACTTAAGTCCTCGTGTTTCTCACTTTTCTCTCAGCTTGCTTTATCTCGCATCGCCCCATCGCACCCAGTCCTCGTGTCGTGCTCATCAACGCCAACAATGAACCACACTCGCACTCGCAATCCACTGAACCAGCATTCGTCCGATGACACTGCAAGGACCATAAACCCTACGACCTACCATCCACCGAGTCTGCCCCTAGGTACACCAGCGGGTATCTCGCCCCTCAGGCTAAACTTTTCCTACCCAATCCCAGCGATGCATGTCCCACCACCACCCCGACAACAGCCCACCCTGCACCTTGGAGCGGACTACGCTCGCGCGCTCACGGGTCTGTCCACACTACCCATCAGGGAGTATTGGGAGCTTCGGAGAGAGGTCGATCTTGAATCTGTGCGCGATGTTTCTTTGTGGAGTTGCCATGACGGGAGTTGATAGCAGGAACGGTGCAGCTTGTGAAACAGTTGCAGGGTACGCAGACGCACGTGCCTGCGAATGATGCGAGGGAAAATGGAGTGGCAACGACTGTGCGGTAAGCGCCTAGAGGTTGGTGCGAGGACAAAGGGCTGACGTCAGGACGTGCAGAACCGAGGATATAAATAGGGCGAACCTTGCAACAGCAGCGTCGGAGAAGCGGTGAATGAGTCTCCTTTGTCTTCGTCGTGATGAGCGATTACGAACATCCAACAGTCATCACAGTTCGACCTTGGACGGACGGGCTGAAGGTCAAAGAGTAACAATCCGAACCCCAAGCGCGTAAGTCACCTTTGAAGAGCATCGCCCGAGTGGTACTGACGGCGGTCATGCATAGGTCCTCCTCCAAGAGCCTTGGAAAAACGAAGGCTAAGGAAACCACGTTAATAAAGAACGGTAGCGGCTCGGCAGGGGACCCAATCATCCTCGAGGATGATGGTATCGAGATGAGCACTCCAGCAAACTGTGCACCGTCGCCCCAAGCAGAGGTGGAAGTACCAGAGCATCTGCAAGCTGGGCCTTCCAGCGTGAATCCCGAAACCTCGCCTCCTGCCTCACCCGATGCCAACCAAATTCAGTCCAAAAACACTGTCACGGTTACGAGCACAACTTCCCCCAACAAACCAGACCAGCTGAAAATACGAATCACGCGTTCTAGGGCCAAGGCCGCAACTAACAACCTCACCATTAATGACAATCCAGCACCAACGGCCACGAAGACCCTCTTACCTCGGCATACGCGCAAACTCTTGAACCTTCAGCACAAGATGGGCTGGTATCGTTCCTTTGGGTCCCACGAACTCGCCTACCCACACGAAGTAAACGATCCACACATCGGAGATATCTATCTGCACGTTCATCGCCCTAATGCTAGTGACCCGAGGGCTGAGGTTCCTGGTGTCGGTACCAGTTACATCCCACCTGACAGCCGTAACAAGACGCAGGTGTGGGTGCGCAGACAAAAGCGGGGGATCGTGCAGTGGGTGAGGGCGAAGCCGAACAAGGATAGACATCCACTGAGTGAGCTCGATGGACGGTTTCTTGTGTTGGATGTGCGGGGAGAGCCTAATTGGGTCGCATGTTCAACGCTGGCGAGGAGGATTCAGGCTGAGAAGAGGAAGGAAAACGGGGCTTGACTCACTTGTTTGAGAGCCCCTATTGGATTGGTTTATGATACATGGAGGGTACAACTCAACATGCAAAGTCGAGCTAGCTGCAGAATGATGGATGTACGAGCTGGACGTTGTGGGCGAAGTGCCGATTGAAGGGTCTAGTTCGACCGACCATCATGTACGGACGGTCCGATGATCAACAAGATCTTGTTTAATTATAATGTACCTCATGGCCTCTCGCCACCTGCGCGAACGAGCTCCCATGGGTCAACAGGGTGGATGTCCCATTTTCCGGCTGTCTTGGTCATTTTAAAGATGTTGTGACACGAACTTGGACCTTGCATGGGCCCCAAGCAGATCAGCTTGAGGGAGAGAATACCTGGTGTGCGTGCGCACACGTCCGTCGGGCACCTGCCAGTTGGTATTACCGACTGTGCATGAGCAACAAGGAATTGGGACAAACGTTCTCCGTAACCTCAATCAACAGACCAGTGAGAATTCAAACGGAGTAACCTGGTTTGATTTCAGCCCAATTGTTTGACAAGCTTGGTTTGGAGATACCACAAGAATATTGAAACGAAACAAATACATAACGTCTGTTGGATACTGAGATGTGTTTATGAAGGTGGAGATGAAGTTACCAAGTGGTTCACGGTGAGAAGCAAGATTTCTCCTAAAAGACAATATCTATATCATCACCCCTTCAATCAATATCCATGCCAGATACACCTTCGCCTCCACCGCCACCAACGCGTCGACCACGACCACCTCTCCTTCCTCCACGGTACCCCCGTTGTCCCTCTGGTCGGGAGTTATTCCGTTGATTGTGGACCTTGGTGGTTGTCCCTGGAGGTACGACAAGCACCATCGCCCGTGGATCAGATTGCATTATCGAGTCTGAACGCATTTTTCTGTTTATAAAATTCCTCAGTATTGCTTCTACCAAGTCCAGCAAAGCGAACTCACGATCCTCCACCATTGTTGCCTCCCATTAATACATCGACACTCCCATTCTCGTTCACAACATCCACGCCACCGAGTCTCCCAGATAGACCCACTGACTGAACACCTACGATGCTGACATGCAGTACACGGCCGTCTGCGGGCTGTTTGTCAAATTTCGACACGGCCGCTGCCGCGTGGGCTACCTGTTTGAAGGTGAGTCGGACAGTGACATTGTCAGATGATTTGTTTGTAGCGAGTTCGGACGAGACTATTGGGCCACACCGCCGGAAGATAGCCTGTAAAGGAGACAGATAAGACCTCAAGATCTCTAACATAGCAGAGAAGAAATTTGCTTACTTCGACATCAGCAGCACTAGTCCCCTTCACGAGACCCTCGACCTGTACAACGTTCCCATTCGCCCCCGTACTAGCACCCTTGATACTAATCCCCCCTGCGGCAGTCGCTTCCCTTAGGGCGCGTTGAGCGAGCAACGAATCAGGCTTGCGGGGTACTGCAGCGGAGGAAGTGAGTCGCGAAGAGAGCGATGGTTTGTCTGGGTCTTCGTAGAGATCATGCGACCACTGTGCGTCTGGATCACCTTTTGGGGGACGAGAGGGGCGGACCTGCATCACAATACGAGCGGTATCGAAGTATGCAGCGGCGAGAGTATTTGCGTGGATGGGAAAGTAAGCAAGGATAAGGATTCACATTTTTTTTCAACTGCTTGAGTCGGAGTATTCGAATCGTATAGTACGCACATAAGGCGAAGCACGACTTGCTGATTTGGGGCGGACTGGGCCACCCTCATTTGATGCTGAGAGACGGGCTAGTAGTGACATGTTTTGTTCGGGATTGGGATGTGGAACAGAGGACGGGAGTGCAATGAGGGAGGAGGACGACGCAGCACAGGAGAGACGCGGTGTTGGTGTAGTGCCAACAGCTGCTGTGTAACCAATTATGGCGGTCGTGCTGTGTGGCCTTGTTTGGTTTGTGGCATGTCCCTACACACGTCAGACGCGAGGAAAAACAAACGAAGTCTTTCAGCGTGTTGTGCCATTCACTCTTGAAGCACCCCGAGTCTTGAAGCGCCAAGGTGAGTACTGGTTTAGTTTCTCGATCTTGTTTTCCACTCTTTGTCGACACTGGCTGGTTTCGAAATCTCGTGGTAACACACAATCGCAGAAACTCCACCCAGCAGCAAAAGCCCATAAGTAACTCCTCCCCGACAATTGGCCACGCGAAACAAGTTTGTCCACGTTTACACCTAACGAACCCTCAAGAAGCTCTCCTTAATCGTCTCACTCCTGCTTTCAACTCTTATCTGACCCAAGACCAAACTTGACACAATGGGTGGTGCTGGTGCGTCCCTCTCACGGAGTCCTGTGTGATTCACTGACGCCTTACTGTCGTGATATTAATTCTTCTAATGACCGACATGGTGCTTGGTACGCATATGTGGTGCGAACTTACGGGCGACGCTGTCTGTAAATGACGACTGCCGTGTTCTAATCTTGCTGTATCTTGTCTGCGGTCGGGATGTTTGGTCGACGGCTTGATGACATAGGCTGGTTATTCCTCTTCTCGGTCCTCATGGCCGCTGGGCTGCTTTTCACGATGGTTTTCTTCGTAAGTGTCATCCACTCCGTGATTGCCCGGGGATTGCTGGCAGCCCAATCAACGAATTGAGCTTACTCCACCTTCCAGATCATCATGTTCTCCGACCTCGAATGCGACTACATCAACCCCATAGATCTCTGCAACAAACTCAACCAGGTGCGTTGACGAACCAGTTATCTTTACTGTCCTGCAGATTACTCACATGCGACTTGTAGTTTGTCCTACCAGAAAACATTGCACACGCTTTCCTCACCATCCTCTTCCTTCTTTCGGGCCAATGGATCGCTTTCTTGCTCAATCTTCCCCTCATGATGTACAACGCCAACAAGTGCGTTTCTCAACCCTTCACTCGCGCGTTCGTTCGGTTGCTCATATATTGTTTTGTCGTGGAAATTTAGGATACGAAACAAGAATCACATGTACGACGCTACTGAGATCTTCCGCACGCTCTCGGGACACAAGAAAGAAAGCTTCATAAAACTGGGCTTTTACCTCTTGTCGTTCTTCTATTATCTGTATCGGTGTGTAGTCGTGATTGACATCCTTGTTGCTTCCGTGGCTAATCGGGTAAAACAGGATGATTGTCGCACTCATCTCGGAGAGCGAATGATCGCCCGGCCCTCAATTCTTCCCCCTCGGTAGGTCCTATGGATAGGTGAGGGGGGATTGACGGAACGGTATGCAGCGGGATTCCGGTGGTGGGCATCGAGAGGAAGGCGGTCGGTACATAGGGATCTAATCAACTGTATGGACTCTGCACGCTTGTCGTAACGTCAGAGTCTTGGGTGACGAGTTATAATAGGAGGGTCTCTTATGATGTATGTCGTCTCGTTCGGCTCGGTGCTATGATCTTTTTCCTGGTTCAAAGTTCAAAGTTTGAGAGTTCTGCAACATTGATCATGAGGTATGGTTTGACTGGCTTTTCCATGAAACTGATTCTGAACACTGCCGTGACATCGATGTCGAGTGCATTGGTACTTGTCCACCTACGTTCCTAGATTGCACCTCGCCGGTCTTCTACCCGGTAATGAATCTGAAGTGCTGCCCTTTTTTGTCCGCTCGATAAGACCGAGGAAATCCTTGCGTAGCCATGCCATAATCATGGACAGTTCAGCTCTTGCGGTGAGAATGCAGAGAATTTCCTTATTTTCACTTCTTTTTTCCGGTAACTATTTTGCCTCAAATTCTGGTGACAGTCACCAGCTTTATTTCGTCCGATTGGCAATACCCTGCAGTTTGGTTGACTAGGATCTTGCACCCCATCTATGGGCACGCGTTGCTTTATCTGAGGGCAATTTTTGGGAAGCTTAACAGTGCTGCTGCAGAGCCTGGACACCCCGCAGGGCACCACACCTCAGATGTAAGCCACTTCTCGTGCCAGATCATTTGCCTAGCGTTTGCCGGCTTCGCCGCTGCATTACTGGAAGGCATCCCTTGCATTCACCATTTTGGACAGGATAGGCACCTCGTTTGACCGTTTTTAGTGCCCAGCGCGTGCCCCTCATGCCGTCGTCGCAAGGGTCAACACCACATTGCTGCACGGAAATTGGGGCGTGACGAGGAGAAGGACGAACACTGTCTCGGCCAAATATCAGCCTACTAGGCTCGAAATTCAGATTTTGTCACTTCATGTACGTAAGTATAATCCTATCATGTGTCGCAGTTTGAATGGGAATGGAGAGATCAAAGCAAGAGTTCATAGAAGAGAGAGATGGAATACAAAATGATAGCTAGGACGTTACTCATTCGATGAGTGGGCCCCTGATGCCATCACCACGCCGCGCAGAAATTAAACCGCGAATAGCCACAACCATGATTGCGAAAGTGACGAGAATCCTGAAGGATTGGGTTGAGTGAATGTTTAGCTAGGCTGTTCGCAGTGTGCCACTCACCAAATCACCCAGGCGAAGCCCTCCATGGCATTTAGTTGTCCGCAGTAAACAAAAACCGTTTGGTTGCTGTGGAACCGCAGTGAGATTTGCGAAGGCGAGCAAGCGAATAGCGATGGACTTGCCTGCAGTTTAATCCACCGCCGAGAAGCGAAGTGATACTAGCTGCGGCCGCGGTCCAGAATATCCACGTGAGAAGCAAGCTGGATCAAACATCAATTGACTAAGGACAAAGGGGTCCTGAATGCTCCTTACAAGGCAATGTGGGACGCGACGCTGTTCAGTACACTTGAAGACATGGCGAAGAATATGAACATGTACAACCCAGAAAAGAGGGCCGTCCATATGGAAGCGAAAAGGATGAAATGGGTGCGATCTCGTTCAGCGGTGTTAAAATAGTTGGAGTGTTGGTTGAACTGAGCAGTAAGGAATGCAGAGATGGCGAGCTACATAGTACAAAGCAAGTCAAAAAGACAGATTCTAGTCATTGATCACGAACATACACACCTCAATCACACTGAAGAAGACAAGCAGGCCGAAAACAACTGCGGAGCCGTTATTAGAGGGTAATGGGGAGGTGAATGGGATGCTTACTGGGGTGTCCCCGGCGCATATGGTTGTCAAAAGCCATTTCGTGAGGGATAGAGCGGGATCGTGAATTCGTGCAGAGTGATCGTAAGAGGGAAGGTCGAGGGGGTTATAACTTGGCGCCACACAAGTTCAACATGCCTTCCCAGTTCGGATGTGACGTGACGTCACTTTCACCGAGATCCGGATACCGAATGATTGCCGTTGAATATCCACTCCACTATTGTGGGGGTCACGTAGGTGCAGAGACGACAGTCATGTATGTCACTCCCATCTTAACTCCCATCTTTCAGTACGACATCCTCGTCGGATATCGTCGAAACTGTTTCGCATCGACACCAGCGAGGACGAGACCGACTCATCCCCGAGGGCAAGGATGGGCGGGCTCTCTGTGATCGTATCTCTCTCTGTGCCCCCGTCCTCCGTAATATTCAGTGCGCTCGATTCTAAGGCCACCACTCCCCGCTCAACACTTGTGTTGGAAAACTGGGGTCCGATCTGCCCACATGATGCATGTTCAACGCTCAGAGTGCAGCCGACCACAAGACATGCTCGCGCGCTTGCGCAACGTGCATCCATCAGAGGGGCGAGAGCTAACCTATGGAGCTAGTCCTTCCATATGGGTCACCCTCCACAGAGAACCATGCTCAATAGCACGGTGATCGCCGATGCGTTTATCACACTGAGAGAACCCGCTGTGCGAGGCGAGACAGGATTTCCAGCCCTGGACTCGCTCTCGTACTGTGTACACATAAAAACGGACGTGGACGAGTCTAAGGCATGGAGATGTTTCCTCCCGCTGCTGACCGAGCGATGCCGGACTTGGGGCGCATATTTTTTACAGCGTTTCATTCCCATCTTTCCCTAAGGACAAAGGCCCTTGTAGTTAGTCTAGGTTGCTCCGATGAGTCTCGAGTGTGTCGGTGGAGAAACCACTATAGTATTAGCTTATCGCAAGGCACTGAACATGGTTCGTATGACGATATACAACATTGTGACCGTGGCTACTTTACAACCCCTACGCAGTTACAGTCCTAAACGCAGTTTTTCTTGTGCACTTTCCAGTCCCCTACCTGGCATTCCCTTGAACAATACCTAGCTTTCTTACACTTCCCGCACACAGAAAGCGAGCTACCCTCCTTTCCGCACGCGTTGCATATTTTCTCATCGCCAGCTGCATCTCCTAGCGTCCCCACCCTTTCCAAATATGAAACAGCGAACAGAGGGCTAATTGCCGCCCTAGTCGCGTATGATGCAATGGACCTGAACCGCCGCAGCAACGGCTCCGTCCCAACTCCGACACCACAGGAGCAGAAGGGGCTTTGTGAGCCAGCTTTCGCAAACAGGGGAATGGCGTTTTGCGCCAGGTATTCGCATGTAGGTTTGTGTGTCCAAGTCCGGCATCGGTCGGTCAACACCGGGAGGAGGTGGCGCCATGCTTCTGACTCCTCTGCGTCGGTTTTTATCGCTATGACGTCATGGAGGTTGAGCTCCTTAAGCTTTTTTTGAATAGTTGACGTTCCAGGTGTGATCCAAGCGTCGGCGAGGACTGTGTGCGACCCCACATCTAGGCGGAGGTCAGTGACGAAGATGAAAACGAGGTCCTCTTGTGTGGAGGTGTTGCGCAGCGCGAAGACAGATCGGCTTGGATTGCCCTCAACTCCAGCAACGGAGAGCAGAAGGGTGTGAAGGGTGTCTTTCAGGTTCACGAGTGTGTCTTTGACAGTGGGAGACTGCTTTCCACGTATGACACGTTCCCTATTGGAGAACATTAGAGAGACATGGGGAACAAACCAGTTGAATGCTCCTGGATTCCTGGACAGTTTGAAGGGCGGGCAGCGGTCCAGATTGATACGATGGACGTTCCGTAGCACCGGGAGCCCGGCCTCCAAGACAGGAGAGAACTTCTTCTCAATGGTATGCTCACTCTTGACATCTGTGGACAATGAAGGAGGTATGATGACCTTTTGCGATCTCAGTTCCAGGCTCGTATCCTAAAGATGTCTTCAGCCTTACCTCAATGTACATCGACTTGCGAGCGATGCGGAGCTTCGCGTTGGCTGCGTCCACGGGAAGCGGGAAGCCGATGATCTTCTCATACTTTGCGATGCACAAACGTGTTTCATGCGCCGACACCTGTGCTACGCTCACAGCCGAGCCGGCTGCTAGGGAGGCTTGACCAGCTGGGTCCGTAACATCTACGCGTACGGTGAATAAGCGCATTTTTGAGCAGGATTCGTCCATTTGTACACTGACGGCCCCGCCCTGAACAGCCTCTGGTGCCGACTGCGGAAGTAGACTGGTCGCAGCTGTGGAAACATTGTTTGGAGTAGGAGGTTCTGCGAGTACGTGCACATATGTCGTGTCCTCGAGTTGTGCTGTGAACAGTGACTGGAATATGCCTAGTTTGGGCAAGAAGATGCGGGTCGTGTTTGGTGTAGAGCGGATGGACAACCCAAGAGTTGCGTTGGAAGACATCATCAGCGCAAATGACGGGACGGAGAAGGAAACGACCAATGGGGAAGAAGTGGATTCCACTTCCTTGTCTTCCACAATGGTTGCTCTCTTCCTCTCCCCTGTTCCAGTGACCTGAAGCTTACCATAGGCTGCAGAGATATGCGCGAAGACATTATGTGAACTCATGTTCCTGATGTCGCATTGAAGGATAGGGGTTCCCGCTTCACGGATCTCAGCTGCGACAGCGGTAATTTTTCCCCTGGGCACCACGAGGACGACCGTGACGACCGCTGGAATTGCTTCCCAGCTTTGAAAGATTGCAGGTTTTGTTCTGGCACGGAGATCTCGGATACACGACTGCTCCATCGAGGAGAAGGTAACGATACCCAGGAGATGGAAGTGACAGCACATTTCTTGGTAGTAGTTCGAGCCTACAAGTAGGGAACTATCATGAACGACTTTATCGTCAAATTTGACCATGACCCGGGTCCAGTCCGCTTGGATCCGAGACTTGATATGGTGCAAGAGCTGTACGAAGCTCCGACGGGTGTAGTGAGCGAGATCTGCATCTCGAAGTGCACGAATGGGTGAGACGGACATCGCCTTGAGTCGCCCCGTCATGTTTTCGTCGGAAAACATCTTCAGGTAGATTCCAAAGAGTAGTCCGGCGAGTTGATCGGGTTGGAAGAACAAAGGCTGATTGTCATTAATGGCCTTCCAAGCAATGCGTTCATGGTACTGAGTTACTTGCGATGGATGGACAACTTGGAGGAAAGTTTCGTGGATGTTTGAACGTGTCGTGAACTGCGAAAGGAAGGCTGACGGGATAACCCCAAGGAGAAGTGACATGGTTTGTATGTCGCCACAAAGACGTTCTAAGATGCCTTGTGAAGGTGTGTCCCCCGATGGCAGTAACGCTTCGGTGTACAATGTCGCGGAAGGCGATTCAGTGAGGAGAGGGGTGGTAACCGTCAAGAGATTTAGAAGTCCAACATGATCAGACACGTTGGAAGTGTCGATCACATTAAAGATCGACGGGGCGGGAGAGGTCGCGTCTTTCCCATACTGTTGTTCTTCGAATTCTATGGTGGAGGATGTCCATGGCGAGATGTGGACTGGAGTAGCTGTGACGCCATTGACATTCATGTAACAAAGCGCGTTGCAAAGCATCAGCGCGTCGCCGACGAACATCCGAACAAGGAAGCTGTGTGATGTCGCGGAACTACGCAAAAGAAGTCTTATGACCGCAGCGCACCATTGGGAAAACTGGGTGCGTGCTGCTTGTACCATCTTCTGTATCAACATAGCGTTAGGCTTAGCGGAAAGAACCGAAACATTGGCCGCGAAAACCTCTGCGAGATGGTATCCTGAAACGGGATCCGTTCCATAGTGAACGGCGAACTTCTCTCCCGCCATTGAAAAGGCGAACGTGGGGTTGACGAATGTAGCATGATCTGTGCTATGCAAGCCATCGTCGGTGACTCCGGTTGACCAGAAGCTGCGGAACTGGTTGGCAACTGAATCGAGCGCAAGGGGAGCAGCAGGTCCTGCAGATCGGCTGGACGTCGTAACCAAACCGTCGCCTCGTCTAGCTCTCACTCCTTTCATTCCATCCAGAAAGTTTTTCTTGAACCGTTCGCGGCGCTCTGGGTTGTAGTCGGCTGTGGCGAGGTACATGCTCCAGATTCGATGGAGTTCGGAGAGTGTCTCGCGGTTGCACACGGAGAGAAATTGGGAGTATGGGCCGACTTGCCACGATTCAAGATCTTGTGCCAATGTCACGAGCTTACGACACTGCTTGATGAGCAAGGACAGCGAGTTTTGATCGATCATTAAGTGATGGAAGATGTTCCATATCCCGTCCAGCCTGTCTTGTGCGCCATCATCCGCCAGGAAGGTGAACAGCAAGGCGTTGCGTGCTAGTGCGAATGGTAAGCTGGAGAGATCGTGGGGGAAAAAAGGATGCCCGTACCGAGGACAGCAGCTTCTACATCGCAGCAAGTTATATCAAGCTTCTGAGGTTCTGTTTCTGCCAGTCAGCTTAATGGGACCATAACCGACGAGAGAACCTCGCACGCACCGATGGTTGAATCAGTCTCGTTTGTATAGACGGTGTACAGAATGTGTCTGGGGTCACCACACGCCAGGAGTAGGATGTTTGCTTGTTGCTCAGGTGGCAGGTTTTCGGTTAGCCGTATGGCAGATGTGTTGCCAGTCGGATAGAAGAACGTTTTTCCGCGAAAAAACAAGGGGTGCGACATCTTTGACCAAGAGATGATTAGCTGAGGGGTGAGATAGCTTGACGGGTAAGCTGTAATCCTGGGAGGATGGGATGAGTGGATGTCACTGCCTCTTACCTGTGGAAAGTGGATGATGGAAAACAATGCGGCCTATTGCAATTGTGCACTAGCGCAAAAATTCTCTGTTTATAAAGCGAAGGCAAACAAAGATCCGCGTTCTCCAAGCCTGGGGGAAGGAATCAGAAACGTGGTGGCCAGCGTTACCTCATAATTTGAAGTTCATTGAATGAACAGACATCGTCCCATCCGGCATTCTCGTGATTTGGATCCTTCCATACCACAACGACGACATTTGGAGAGTCAGGTCTGCCAATGCCAGGCCCTTAACCACATTCTGTAGAAGGGGGGGAACAGGTTGAACTTAAGTGTTCGACAACTTCGAGTTCAACGCGGTTTCCGAGGTCACGTGGAATTCAAGGAGTAGGAACACGGAGACGAATACGACTAGTTAGCGGTATCCACACATGCACACGCGCAGGAGCGTCAATAGAGGTAGCGGAAGCTCTTGCGACGGCGCATCGCTTCCTCGAACGTGATACATTCTAACCTTGCCGCCTCCTCAACACGCTCACGCTCGGACCCTGCATCAGCTCCAACTCTAGCCGATCCATCTGCTTGTTCTCGTGTATCAGAATCTGTCGCATGACTGGAATGATGGATTAGTACGTTCGATGTATAATCAAGCCTTGAACTCACTTAGACCTAAGAAGGTCGAGAGTACCAGACTACAGAGTGCGATAATCATAGACTGATGATATTCTGGACTCCAATTTGCTTTCCAAATGTACGACCCCATCCTTTGGCACGCAGTGAGTAACCTACTAACCTTTCACATTGCATAAAGAAGGAATGTCGCACAAGTTCCTAAGGTTTCCGAATCCATTGACAAGACCTATCGCCGCGGACCTCTTTG
>KN819336.1:154489-167327 GCA_000827475.1 Paxillus involutus ATCC 200175
TATTTGAAGAAATTGTTTTTGCAGTGCCGGGCAAGTTATTCGAACCGTTCAAGCGCGCCTTTGACATGAAGCTTTTCGAGATGGAGGTTATGAAGGCTGCCAGTGAGTAGCCGTTCGAACGCGCCACAGGGCTTGTTACATATATTTAATGGGATTTTAGGTTGATCTCATCTTGTTTGTTTGATACGTATCTCGTCTTTCTAATTGTTCAACTGTAGCTGGTCTCGTACTTTATTTCAGTTATACCCGCGTAGCTGTGTGCTACCCGCTGTACGAATATCAAGTGAATCCCACGAATACATTGGCACTGGTCGACCTGTCAATGTCAAGTTTGAAAATCTGATGTTTCTATTGCATCGTATCAATTGTATGCTCCCATCGTACCGACTAATACGAAGCGCCCGGGGTGTGATCCCGAATGTTCCTGAAAGGTTCATCGATTCACATATCCATCTCACGCTTTTCAGTCACCAACGTTCTCCAGCCAGCTGACATGACGACGTTACCAAAGGTGATGATCTGTGGTATGCTCGAACACCTGCTTGTATATACAACTTTTAATCCTTACTAACTGCTAGGCAATCCCCGGTGGGCTCATGACGAGGTTAACGAGCTTTTCAACGGAATAGCACAAGTCATTGTACGTGAGGCGCTTCATCCCACACTCGCCAAGCCTCAAGACCAGTCACTGACAGGTGGACGATGCACCCAACCGCGCCGAGTTCTTTGCCCGTTTTGAACCCGGTGGACCATACGAAGGTACAGTTGGTATATACCGGCGGAACATCTCTGCGGCTCGCATAGGTATCTACGACGGAGGGCTTATCGCCGGTCTTCCCTCGAGCGTCAAATGGATCGCTCATAACGGCGCGGGGTATGACCTAGTCGATATCCACGCTTGTAAAGAGAAAGGTCTGGCCAATCACAGGCGCACATAGTCCGCCCCGATATACAGACCACTGACATGTCACAAGCATAGGCATTGACGTGTCGAACACCTCCGGTGCTGTTGACGATGGGACTGCTACCACCGCCCTTTATCTCATCATCTCATGTTTCCGGCACTTTTCTTGGGGCGAGCGGTCGCTTCGTGCGGGGACGTGGAAGAATCCCATTTCGTCTGCGCTGACGCATGACCTGACTGGGCGTACGATTGGGATACTCGGGCTTGGCGGCATTGGACTACGACTCGCACATCTTGTGCATGCATTCCCCATGCGGGTTTTGTATTATTCTCGCAACTACAATCCTGAAGCGCCAGAGTGGTGCGAGTATGTGGGGAGCATGGATGAGCTTTTTGAGCGGTCGGACATACTGAGCATCCATGTACCTCTACGAGAAGATACGAGACATCTCGTTGGGGAGACGCAGATACGGAAGATGAAGAGCGGGAGTATCATTGTGAATACCGCGAGAGGAAAGGTCTTGGACGAGGAGGCACTCATCAGAGCTCTTGAAGACGGGCATGTGAGTGATCTGTCTACGCTCCTGTGTTTCGAAATTTAAGAGGTTATTGCATTCAGTTGGCTTCCGCAGGACTAGACGTGTTCCCGGATGAACCTAACATCAACCCTCGCTTGCTAGAGTTCCTGCAGAACGTCTTGTTGCCCCATGTCGGGACTCGTACACAAGATACAGAGAAGAAGATGGAAGTTCGCGCCATGACGAACCTGAGAGATTTTCTGACTACAGGGACAGGAAAAGACCTCGTCCCGGAGCTGAGATGATCGGAATTATAATAATGGACCAGGAATCCACGATATGCGAGACATTAGTGTTGTCTTCATAGTGCTGGCATGCAATTCGTGGTATGCCTGTCGTAGCCAGATGGTTCGACGTTCAACAGGAAGACTTGTATCCACGTCTTGGCAGGAACGTATCCATGGAGCGTTCATAGTACTTACCTGTCCTGCGCTTATAAGTACGATGACCCGAAGCCAGAGTCCTCACGTGTAGGGCCATGGTCAAGTGTAAACAGTTCCGGCCGGTCGGATTATGGGCCATTGAAGGCACCCGTTGACAGTCATGAGAGTGACTCACTCGTGGCACTTGGTGCGGAAGCTCGGGCCGACGGACCGTAGAGTAGCATCGTGACCATCCGCCACTGTCAGATCAAGATGACGCGGATTCCAAGCGTGTTTTTCTTCCCAGTACATGGTATCCGTTGTACAAGCCCATTCGCCAGGCTGGTTTTATATCTCTTTCCCTCACACATTCATCCCGTAGGCAGTCTCTCGTCTTCAAGATGACACGTAGAGTCATGATTTGTGGTGAGATCTAGCATAGTGCAGCCGAGTAAGGTCCGGGCGGGACTCATGAAACGTGCTCATTTCAGGAGACATCGTATGGGCACACAAAGAGGTCACAGAACTCTTCGCAGGCCTGGCAGACGTGGTGGTGCGTCTTCGATCTCACCTTCCAAGTCATCAGCTTTAACCCCCAGCCGAACAGCAAATGGACTCCCCCAACCGTGCTGATTTCCTAGCGGGGTTGAAGCCAGGAGGAAAGTACTGTGGTACGGTTGGTATCTACCGGCACAACACGTCATCGGACTATATTGGCGTCTTCGACAGCGAGATCATCAATGCGCTCGCTGAGACGGGCACCAAGTGGATCGCACATAATGGGGCAGGGTACGATCAGATCGACGTTGCCCAATGTTCTGCAAAAAGTACGAGTCACGCCCGTCACCCAATGCCCGAATCGAGGGCTATCACAGTCCGAGTGCATCTCGCTGACCCTGCTCCCCCTTAGACATCAGCGTGTCAAACACCCCAGGTGCAGTCGACGACGCGACAGCTACGACAGCTCTGTACCTCGTCCTTTCCTGCCTCCGCCACTACTCCAAAGCCGAACGCTCCTTGCATGCCGGAACTTGGAAAACACCCGTCTCCTCGAGGGACACACACGACCTCACCGGACGCACGCTTGGTGTCCTTGGGTTAGGCGGTATCGGGCTCCGCCTCGCGCACCTCGTGCACGCGTTTCCCATGCGCGTCATCTACTACTCCCGTCACAAAGTCCTCGATGCCCCCGAGTGGTGCGAGTACGTCGGCAGCATGGAGGAGCTCTGCAAACGATCGGACGTGCTCAGTATCCACGTTCCCCTGCGCGAAGAGACCGTGCACCTAGTTGGCGAAAAACAGATCAGGGCGATGAAGCAGGGCAGCATCATCGTGAACACTGCGCGGGGAAAGGTGATTGATGAGGAAGCGCTCATTCGGGCGTTGGAGGATGGCCATGTGAGTAATACTATTATGCTCGTTCACCCGGGCATGAGCGGAGCGCCGCTTGTCCCGAGGTGTATTAGAGCGGATTGCACACTGACGTCGTTGTGTAGCTGTCTTCTGTCGGCCTCGACGTCTTCCCAAACGAGCCCTCAGTGAACCCGCGCCTGCTCGAGTTCCCACAGAACGCCCTGTTACCGCACATGGGCACAGAGAACCAGGACTCCCAACGCCACATGGAAGTGCGCGCACTCACTAATTTGAGAGACTTTCTCCAAGAGGGCAGGGGCAAGGACTTGGTACCGGAGATGCGGAGCAAACTGTAAAGAAATAGTACCATGCAATTGCAGAATACCTGTAAAAATATACACAATCAATGTACCACCACAATAACCGTCAATTTGTAACTCATTCGCTGTTGCAGATCACCGTCCGATGACGGCTTCAATGCCTGAGCGTTCGTCGGTTCCAGAAGGACTATGGCAGAGATCAATTCGTCTCACAGATACATAGACAATAGAAAGGTAGACAAGAAACAAATAGATACTGTACAGGTATCAAACGTCACATTGTACGCTGGCAAACTCCAGGTAAATATCATAACCTAATCGTCTATCGTCCACTTGTTACCGGTATCATCTTAGTATGCAGTATATCATAGCTTCGCCCGTGGCAGCACTTGGCCGTGTCCCACTTCCCCCTTGGCCCGTTCGCGCAGTTCGCGGCGTAGAATCTTTCCAGAGGCGCTGGAATCGTGAACGTAGTCAGAACAAGATGCGCGGAGGCAAATGAACACTACTAACCTCTTAGGAATTTGGTCGACTAGAATGACTCCACCCCGTAGCCGCTTGTGCGCCGCAACCCGACTGGCAACCCACCCCTGCACGCCCACCGCAAAAGAGGCATGTTTTTGATCAGAGACGGCGCGAGCTGGGACAAGGTATGCCCTGTCGAGACAGTGAGTTGGGTTGTTCAAGAAGACAACATGTCACAAGTGTGGGGCTGCGTACCTTGGTAACTCGGTCGCTTCTTCCTTGCTGTATATTCCGATTACAGCTGCGTCAGCGACATCTGGATGCTGCAGAAGCACAGCCTCGAGCTCGGCAGGAGGTACTATGCAATCTCGGTAAACAGGCTGGCATACACGAATGAGGAGATAAGCATGCCTTGGAAACCCTAACACGGAGACAGCCAAGTGAACAACGCAAAATTACCATGGATTGATTCGGTAAATCTACCTTGTATTTGATAAGTTCCTTCCGTCTGTCAACAATGGTAAAGAATCCTGCGGCATCGCGGATGGCGATATCCCCGGTCTTGAACCATCCGTCGGGAGTGATAGACGATGCAGTGGCGGTCGGGTTGTTGAGGTATCCCTAGAGTTTGCATATACGCTTAAGAAAATAGCATGAGATGAGGTACAGCACGGTACACACCTTCATAACAGTCGGTCCTCTGACCCACACCTCACCAGCATCTTCGATCTGGGTAATCACCTGCCAGGCTCAATTCTGAGCAGTGTACAAGCATGACGTGCATGTTCATGAGCTTACCTCACCCGCTTCCTCGCGAACTAACCGAACCTCGAGGTTGGGCAAGAGGAGACCGACGGAGCCAATGTGCGTTTGAGCGTATTCCAAGGGCAACATCGTCATGGTAGGGGAAGTCTCCGTAAGGCCATACGCTGAAATCATGAAGAAAAGAAGAAAAAAAACTAAGTACACTGCGATTGGCATGATGACGGATAAAATGTTTAACCTACCTTGTAATGCAAGAACATCGGCACCGACACCTTGGAGACGGTTCCTCACAGCTGCGACGAGCTCGGGACCTAGGGGAGCAGCGCCGGAGAACAGGAAACGCATCGAAGTCATATTGAACTTCTCAATAGCTATTGATGAAAATAATGAGCCAGGTGGTTTTCGTAGAGATCAAGGTCACATGTGTACAGCCATTCATGCAGTGGACACAGAATAAAAACAGCATCAAAAATAACAAGAAAACGTGCATACCGTTATGACGGGCAAATACAACAAACATTGGGGGTACCACCAGCACAATACTTGCCTTGTACCTCTCCACGGCTTCACAGAACCGTACTGGATCAAAGCCCGAAGTGATGACCGTTGGTGTGCCGAGAGAAAGAGGGAAATGAAGAAGTTTAATGGCTCCATAAATATGAAAATATGGTAGTGGGCCGAAGAACACGTCTGGCTGGTAGCCTTGCCTGCCCTCGGGTAGGGATGGTGTGAGGCATGGTTTGGTCTTGGGCCAGACGGGTCTAAGCATCTCGATGAGAGAGGTTAAGTTGTAGTGAGTAGTTTCAACGCCTTTGGGCTTGCCAGTGGTTCCGGAGGAATAGCAGAGGTATACCGTCTCATGCGATCGCTCGGCATCGAAGCTTATCTCTGAAGGAAGCTCTCCGCGGCCAAGAAGACTTTCGAGACGCGTGAAGTTCGAGAGTTCTTCTGATTCGGGATCAGAAGCCCCGTTCAACCACCCTGAGGTCGCCAAGACAACTCTTGAACGGATTTCTGCTTCGCAGCAACCACACGACTGCAGCATTCTCCGGACGACACCAATGAGCGTGGGGTGAACGAAGATGAGGTGGGCGCCTGCGTCAGTGTACTGATGTGCAAGTTCGGTAGAAGTATATGCGCTATTAGCCAAGGTAGCGCGGAAGCCTGCAGCAGTAGCTCCGTGAATCATGATAGGCCAGACGATGCTGTTTGGAGAGAATATGAGAATGGTTGGTGTAGCGCTTGCATTTTTTGCATGTGCGAGCGGTGCAGGGAGGTTATGGAGGGAATGAGCGAATTGTAGGGCATATGAACGGAGGGCACCGCGCGAAATGGTTGTTCCTGTAGCTGCATCGATGAAAGCTGGGGAAGCCGCTGGGAAACCGCCAACGAGATCTGAGGCCGTTGGACTCGTCCCCAAGAGGTGTGTGAAGATGGACCTCCGGAATAAGGGCGCTGATCCATAGGGTGAAGTAAATATTTCCTCGCTCATCTTAGTTTTCGAAGACGGTGGAAAGTAATGGTTGAGTGACAGTAGTTTAAGTAACTCAAGCTGGGGGTGTTGGCAGTGCCAAGTGTTTCACAACTCGAAACTGTTCACATGCCAGTGGACTCTCGTAAATTACAATAACTGGGACCATGGGACTCACCCGACCATACGTAAATAAGGCCCACCTATCGGAGCCGCCAGGAAGAAGGGGGTTTGCCATCGGAAGGCTCCTCCTCGCGGGGCCGTTTCCCCTTCACAGCTGAGCTATCCGTAGCCATCTGCTCATTGTAGTCCAGGCAAGCGGTGTCGATAATTCGTTCCAGACTGTCAAACTCATCTCACAGCAATGTTACAGAACAGCACCAGCTGCGGCGAGATCTCGCAGAGGCAGAGGAGGAACGGCAAGAAGTTAAAGAAGCCCAAACATTGTTGGCCAGCGGCGGCGTATCACACGATCTACCGACAAGTGCGGACTACTTGTTACCTGCTAGAGCACTAGCAGACAATCGCCAGCCAATGGTCACCTGTCTCTGACGTACAGTAAGTAGCGCAGGCTGTTGCCCAGATGTTTCACAAACGCCCTCTGATCTTCCGTGTAGTCCTTAGTACACGAACACTCGATCACCAGCGACTCCGAACCGGACATACGCAGATCATATACCCAGTCTCGACCGAGAAGGCGAGCACTGTACCCTCCATTAGGGCAACTATAGAACAGGCAAGCCAGTCGAAATCCTGCATAGCTACCATCTGGACCATTCACCCACATGTGCAGCGAGGGGATTATGAACGTATCTGTTTCGATACATATGACAAAAGGGACCTGCGAGAATCTTTCAAATAACCGAACCCGACCGCAGATCACGGAATGGCACGCCACAGCTTCTCTGATGTCAGAAGAAGACGCCATACAGCTATGCATCAGTACCCTGATCCAGGATGCTGCATCAGCATGTGTCCTGTTGACTTCATCGGGTGCATTTGCACCACAGTAATCCCGCCAGAGAGCGCTCTCGCACACGGAGGAGTAGGTTATCCCGTCGTCGGACATTTGTCCAAGACAACCAGCCTCACACCTCAGCTCCCTAGCAACTGGGATATCTCGCATCTGAAAAATAGCATCCAGAAGTTCACCCTGGTCAGAATTGCCTTCGGCGACAGCAGCCGACCAACCCCACCCTAATTGAGGGTAGCCTCGAGCTATATGCAAGGTCAGTTGATAGCATTGTTAGTGGAATACGACAAACCTTTGGTTCGTGCAAGTACGACATGGTTGAGAACTGTCGGGCCATCTACTGGTGCCCAGTCGTCATCCTCATCACCCGCACTCTTAGAGTGGACCCGGGATCTTCTTCTCGCAGCTCCTACTCCATTTCGGGCTCAGAATCACCCGAATCTATATCCCCATGTTGTGTGTTGTCCAATGAACGCAAGACCGAGTCGGCGCATGTACCGCGGAGCATACGGCGGCGTTTGAAGTCTCGACGAGCCGCTGGTTGATGAGAAGGATCTGACCTAGCGCTTATGGCGTCCTGAACGGCAATAAGGCTTTTTGACAGCTGAGATATGCTTTTTCTCTGTCATGTACGAACAGAGACCGTTCGGGGCTCCAAAAGCGATGATGAGTTCGGGGTAGTGTGTCATCGCATGTTGTGGGGGAAGCGAGAAGCCTTCTGGGCCGAGAGGGCGAACCTTGTAGGTTTGGAATACAACGCGGTACTGGTGGAAAAGAACGAGTGCCTCTTGTATGGCTGCCAGACAGTCCACGTCGATAGCAGGGCGCCGGACCAGATAGTAGAAGTCAATATACACCGAGATTGCGCGTACCATGTCAGGTGGGACGTGTCCTTCAATAGCAGCAACATAAACCTACGTATCTCTTGTTAAAAATAACTGACGTCACAACGGGCAACGTCGCGGGCTCGCCGTCGTCCGACTCCATTTTCTATGTTCTCGGCAGGTTGGGGGACAGCACTAATACAATCATAAGTCGATCCAACAGGGACACAAAGGAAGAACCCACCTAGTGCGATCCTTGCGCCTAGTGCCATTTGAAGTTTTCATCGTGACTGCAGAGTCGACATACCTGTCGGGACTGCGAAAGAGCAGACCATTAGCGAGCGGTATCCGTAGTGGGTTTCAACTCGTACCGTCTTCTGTTCCTATGCGGTTGCTTCCTGCTGAACGATTAAAAGACACGGAGAATATGTAAGGTTCTTACCTGGTTGTTTTGGCTTCCTGCGTGTCATCATCAAGGTCTTCCGGCCTAGAATTGGAGGTGAGTGCGAATCGGACGGAGTAGAATATACAACCGCACAGGGTAGGTAGGTTGGCCTCCACTTCATCATCTACGTATTCAGTGTCACGACGCCTTGTCGTGATGGGGTGGGAGTAAGGGGCCCATCGGGACACGCATCCTCGTCTTCGACAGGGGCGGCAGTGGTATGCTTCGAAGATGTTCTTATCACACGGTCAGTGAACGCCTTTGCTCGCGGAGCCCGCATACTCACGTAGGCGTCGGATAGGAATGAGTACCGTCTGTGGGGCGCCCGCCCGCTACGTCATGGGGCTTTTTGACAGGTCTGCAAACAAATGATGAAACAAGCATAGTCGATACACCAACGTTCGGAATTGATCACTTTAGGAGGAAGGTCAAGAAGTACCTCAATATAAAGAAGATTACGCACTCGCAGCCCTTGTCAGGTTCTGCACGACGGGTTGACGTTTTTCTAGATACTGCGGGAAGTAGAGACTATGAAAATCAGTGTTCACGACACTGAATACCAGCGATCTCGCGAAATGCCCCACTGATTTTCAGGGTTCGAGCCACTTGAAAATTCAGTATTTCACATGCTGAAGGTGACATTCTGTTCAGTGTCGGTGGCTATGATAATTCAGTGTTGGCACCACCACGGTTCAAACTTGAAGGTCAACGTTAACGTACGCCAGTCAACCTGCCAAGTTCATTCACGTAGCCAGCGGACTTTATGTCAGAGAAGACTCAACCAGTCGACCTGACAAAGATGCGGCTAGCCAGACAGGGGCTCACTGCGCTGCAGGAAGAGCTAGCGGGAATCGAGGAGACTGAACATGAAATGGAGGAGGTCATGAAGCATGTCGAGGCTCTTGAATATATTCTAAGTACCGCGAAAAACCAGGTTAGTTTTGGTTCGCTCCTGCACATTGATGTCTTTCTGATGTTACCGTAGAAAGTCAGTTTTTCGTCTCTCCAATTTTCGGACCTCCAGAACATGGGGATCGCGCAGAAGACGCTACGAATCATTCCGTCCGAGCTGGACTCCATGCTGTCGAATTCGACAATTAACTCGGAACACCTGGACAACTTGTGCACGCAGATCACTCGCATTCATCGCCACGTCAGTATGAAGGTAAGTATCGTCCTTGATGTGTTCTGCAACGGATTCCTGAATAAGCACAACCTCAGTACGAGCCTGGTGCTAGGATGATCCTTGACGCAATCCTGTTAGCAGTTGCACAGGTCTGCGTCGACGGCAAAGCCAAACTTTCCGCCGCCATCTTGCCTGAACTGCGAATCGCCACCGGCGATGGGGTTCTCATTAAAAATCCTGCGACAGATTTCCAGCTCTGGCTGACCGGGAATGCAGACTATGGAATGTGTGTTTACGAGGATGAGTCCAATAAAAGTGCGTAGTCTGGCGCATTGAACTGGCAGCCTTGTATTGATCATTTGCTGCAGAACGGTTGTTGGGAGGTTCGTTGGCGGGGGTGGTGAGATTTGCGAAGAGCTATATCACGTTGGTTGAAGCAAAGCGATCGGGTGACGCAGAATTTTGGGACTATATTCCGGAGGCAGCAGGGCAAGCTGTTGCTTTGAGCGAGGTTACTGGGTGTGTAGCATCCCATTTCATTGCTATCCGACATTCTAAATTCTCGAGTAGCTTATCGACAGTCCGATACTGCATGTCGGACGGCAAAAACTGGTTGTTTGCGCTTTTCACCAAGGATGCCAATGGCAACCGCGTCTGCTATGAAAGCCACAATATCAGCATCACACCTGAGACGCGGGAGACAGCACTGTTCAGAAAAGACGTCCACCAGGTCGTGGAATTGTTGTACCATTGGGTATGTGACCGTGTTGAACATTCATCTTTCCTTCTAATCTATTCCGTTAGCTTGTCTCTGAAGTGGATCCTTTGAGTGATCCGCTTTATAGTCTGTGTGACACCTGACAGCTTTGCAGTTTCGCAGTCATATTTTGTCTGGCATGACGAGAGGTGATACCGGGACGACGTCGGGCGAAGCGGATGGAGTCGATATGACCCAATTGAATATTTCTGTATGAATACGATTATTTTTTTCCGAAGGCATACCAGTTACGAGGCCTTGAGGTACGAAAGGACTCAATCTGGGAGCGCCAAATGCTTGTTGCTTCGAAGTCCTTGGGCCGTGAGAAAGCGATACCTCATTTGGTAATCATTAGGGTGTCGGGTGCAGTCTAGGAATTTCATTAGGATCAAAGGCTAATCAACTTATCGGAGTGCCTTTCCCGTTCCGTTCCATCCCGTTCCGATGATCACACGTGACAAGTTGATCTGCTTCAGACTTGCGGCGACCACCTTCGAAGCTTATTTACACAAACGAGACTTCCACACCAGTCAAACAGGCACAACATACGTGCGTAGCCACCATGCAAATATGAACAGTCTCGGCACGCAAATGACCGCCACATGGCTGCAAGTTACAACAGAAAAATGAGTATTTGCTGTGTCTCGCGAGTTTGTATGCGGAGATATGGCGGAAAGCCTCCAGTGACAAATATCAGCCACCACGACACCGCGCAGCCAATACAACACCATCAAACACCAGGGATGACCACAACGACCCACGTACGGCGTACGCCGACATTTCCCCCGTCATCATCGCTTACCGTGTCCAAAGCCGTCCACAACACGACACCAGGCGTCGACGAGCAGCCACGTTCAACGAGCGTGAAGATACGATCGACGATGTTGAAGTATCAACTGGTACAAGTACTGTAGCTACATTCGGTAGCTTACATAATCACGTCTTAGACTCGTACGGTCATCCACGCCATCTTACCGCGGTACAAGCAGACTTGATTATCGTTCCTAGATTCAGAGCAAGCTGGCTCTACCCACAACTGTAATCACGCTACTTTACAATTTCCCGCAATGTCCCTCTACCTGTGTGCAGACTGCGGAGGATCCAAAACCTCTGCTGTTATCTGTAACCGCAATGGCGACATCCTAGGGCGCGCTATCAGTGGCCCTTCCAACTTTGCCTACATGTCGCCTGCTGCATTCACGGACGCAGTCCGTACGGCCGTCTCTATCGCACTAAAGACATGTGTTTCTCCACCTTCCATCGAACCCGTACCCCTACCACCTACCACGGAACTCTTTGCTTCCGCATGGTTCGGCATCTCTGGGGTCGACTCCCCTGCGGCAGCACATAAAGCTTCCGTTGCACTTAGCGCACTACTCGGAATCCCTACGGGTCCAAGGCTGATCGTCGCGAATGACACCCATCTCCTCGCTGCCCCTCTTCGTCTGCACCCAGACATCTCCGATGCCGTCACCGCAATTGCAGGTACAGGCTCTTGCGTCGTATCATTCACTCAAGAACCCTCCGGATTGCTTACGGAGCTCGCTCGCATAGGAGGGTGGGGCTGGATCCTCGGTGACGAGGGAGGTGGTTTCCACGTTGGTCGGGAAACCCTCCGACAAATGATGTTCGACACCGCACGGGAGTCACTCGGCATGATACCTTCACCAAAGAGCACCCTCAAAGACAAGGTGCTTGCTCGGTTCGGGATTGATGGGGAAGAAAATGCGGCGGAGGTTCTTCCCATCGTACATCTCCCCGAGCTGAGATCGAGTGCGGAGGCGGCACCAGAGGTGCCTTCCTACCTCCTCGTCGCCCGCGAGAAACGTCTCTCGCAACTTAGTCCATTGGTTTTCGAGGCGGCATTCAAAGAGGGTGATGAATTTGCCTTGAAGGTGCTTCGTAATTGCGCCGGAGAACTCGCTGATCAGATAGCAATGTTGTGTCTTGGTCCGGGAGAGGACCGTAGCCTGAAACCGAGGGGCGTACAAGCGGAGGACGCAGTGTTGTGTTTTGGTGGCAGTTTGGTAGGTATCGAGGTGTACAGGGAGATTGTGTTGGGTGAACTGAAGAATCGAGGGCACGTTTTTCGATACATCGAGTTCGTCGACGATGCTGCTGCTGTTGGAGCTGTTGGTGTGGCATCAATGGGTATTGGGCCGGGAGAGTAAATCGAGCCACGGAAAGGAAGTTAGTGGTAGGGAAGATTTTGGACATGATTCTCTGGTTCGTGTACAAATATACCATTACGCACATTGTAGGTCTTTTTGGGGGTATTTTTACTGGACGTTCGGGCAATTGAAAGTCGAACTCAGAATTAATTGTGGGCTCTGTGGAAGGTCTAGCTTGGGTGCAGGATGGTGGAAAATGAATTTTATCTTCCAAAAACGCGTTCGATCATGATCGAAGTAACTCTACGATCTCGATCATGCTCAACCAGCCACGTGAGCGCCTGCCCTAATGTTTATACATTCCCACGCTTTTTCGTATAATAA
>KN819336.1:187058-201997 GCA_000827475.1 Paxillus involutus ATCC 200175
CGCGAATACCCAGGCCACGAGGCTCTTTGGTTGTATGCCCGCATAGCTCCATTGATCTTTGATGCACGAGAAAGACAGCAGATAGAACAGTTCGTGGAGAGTTTTGTTCGACCTCTAGCTTCGCAGAATTCGATCACCGGTGCTTGGGACGATGTTGCGAATCAGCTTGGCAGCTCGGAATACGCTAGATTGTACTTATCAAAGAGAGCGAAGGTCGACAGTTCTCGCGAATAGTACAGGCAGGATATTGAAACAAGAGGTTTTTGAATGCTTGGATAGTGATTATTGATCGTTCAAACATCGCGCATGTACATTGTACTGATACTACATACATGTCTGGCATTGTCTGCTGACCAGGGATAGACTCTGGATGACATTACTCTGCTATCCGCTGCATGATCAACGATCCATCGACCAGGCCTTAGTTTTATTGCCTGCTGAATATTTGTAGCCTTTCCAATGCCCACTTAACATATATGGTCCGAGCCACGGTGCAATACCTACATAGGACATAGTACTCCTGGCTTCGCCATTCCTGTCCATCCTGTAAACAAGGTAAAGTGGACGTGGAACCGAACTAGTATCCCTCCCTCTCCTTCTTCCATCCACTTGCTCAAGTTATGGAGTTTCCGCTCCCCACCACTCAGTGGGGGTCACCTTCTTCCAAGAAACGTGCCTTGCTCATTCATGGACTGACGTCAACTTCCCTGGCGTGGTATCGTGTAGCAAAGGCGCTACAAGCGCACGGTGAGTGTTCCTACTGGGACCGTTGGGTCGTGTGATCATTGTCTGGAGCTTTGCTCACCCTCCCAGGTTACTTTGTCATGGCACCCGACTTGCCGGGCCATGGCACAGCACCAAGGGGGGGAAATTATGGAATGTCTGCGTTAGCCGCCGTGCTCCAGCCATATGTGAATTCCCCAATCGGTCCGGTATCTGTGATTATTGGACACTCGCTTGGAGCCGTAGTTGCGTTAGTCCTTGCAAATAATCTCCCGCGTACATCCCCGACAACGCTCATCCTTGTTGAGCCTCGCCTTCGACCACCAACTCAAAACCCAGCATCGAAGCAGACTGTTCAAGAAATGGAAACTATCATCGGAATGGTTAAACATGACATTAACAACGTGTCAAGTCTCACTATCGAGGGAGAGATGAGGAGAAACCCTCTCTGGACTTGGGAAGATGCGGCTTGGAAGATATTGGGATTCAAGCTTTGCGATCTGGCTGGTGTAGATGCGTTGTTCAGAGTGAGTTTGATGTCGGCAGAAACGGTCTTCAAGTGATCTGACCCTTCTCCGCAGTCTAACTTTCCTTGGGACTTCGAGGAATTTCTAGGAACGCTTCCCGCTCATGTTCACCCTATCATCCTATCAGCAGACCCGAAGAACAGGCCGGCATTTCTGTTGGAGGGCGCTTCTGAGTACCCCCGTGTGTCCACACAGGTCATTAAAGGAAGTACACACTCTATACATCGGGAGTTCCCTGAAGCTATTGTTAATGCGACGTTGAGCAGCCCATTGTTGCTAGATTGCCAGTGACGTTAAAGTTGCGTCTCCACTGGTATTGATTTCGCGACCTAGAAATTCTTATGTTGGCAGTCAATTAGATATTTCCCTTACTACCACTAGCAATTGCATAGTGCATATCGAAGAACCCTGTATTTATCAGGAACTTGGTCGGTTGCCTGATATAGACAGTTATGTTGATATTGCCAATTGCGAGGGGAGTACTTCTGATCTTCGTCGTCAATCCAGGTTGTTGACTGCGGTCCATAAGGACCGCTCTGAGACGGCGTACAAATACTCTTTCCCCCACGAACATTCAATGCTCAGATATACAATCGTTTTGACAACTGGGAGTTACGGCGGCGGACGCCTGACAAGTAAGTTACGTTCAGTCAGTGCTGCGGCTGCCTGAGTAGCCTAGACCTTAATGGGCGACTCCCTACTTAAGATATCGCTGAATATTTTCTCCTCGAGCTTAAAAGCTTGATGGTTGGACAGATTTTACTCCATCCACTATATTGAGTGGCTCTTGAAGCTTGAAGACCTAGCCAAATGGAGGATAGTCAGCGCTGACTCCGAGTCCCTCGTGTTTGAAGATTATGCGTTTCTCTCTGGGCCCTTACGCTACGGACTAGGCCTTGTCCAGCGCCCATTACCGGTTTCTGTAAGGGGCTTGTGAAATCAGATTACTGGGAACCGACACGCGATCCATATGTAAAACGCAACCCCAACCTCGCGGCGCAGGGCACCCTTCCTTCTCCCGTCGATGTCGCAGTCGTCACTCTCGTCTTACGAGCTATTCGAGGATAGCGTGAATCTCATAGGCAGCACTGTCATTGCTGCTGTGGCCTATGGTATCATGTTCACGCTATACACCATCGCCTCGCTTGCTCTTGTCCAAAATATCCGGATGTCGAAGTTTGATGTCCCATTGCGACATCGTTCTCAGTGCTTTCTGGCCTACATATCTGCCATGTTCATTCTTGGGACAATTTGTTTGGCGTCTAATGCTCGAGGTGCACAGATTGCCTATGTCTACCGTCCCAACTACCAGGGCTCCGACTCGGCGGCCTTCGTAACGAGCATCCGTCACCAGTCAGTGATTCTCATGGGTTCTGTAAGTTACATCTTGGGAGGCATGATGGCAGACTGTTTGGTAGTACGTCTACATCGCTGAAGTTGAGCGAGAAAAGTATTGGCTAAAAGTATTTCGCACACAGTTCTGGAGGGTGACGGTGGTATACCATAATTCTCGGTATTGGTTATGGGCCAGTCTCCTGCCAGCATTTTTCCTGTGTGGTGTCATCGGTATGGTTCAGTCCTTTCATCATTGATCACCAGCCAATCCAGTCATCCTCATAGCCATGGGCATCTGTGTGATCGTTCAGGCCTACGATCTAGATTTGACTTTCTATTCCCAAAGTTCAACGGAATTTGCAGTCCCTTACTACGCATGCTCTCTCGCCCTCAGTTTGACGTCCACAGTCCTTATTGTCGCAAGGCTCTGCCTATATAAGAGACGCCTAGAAAGGACATCCAGTGAGTATGTCGTCCTTCATAGTGACTCGCCCTGATCGAAACACGTTGTAGGAGGTAGTGTTACTTCTCCTTACCTTGGGATTATCGTTATCATTATCGAGTCCTCTGGCCTTTACGCTCTCTGGTCACTTCTTTTCTTAATCACCTATGCCATCAACAACCCGTTTCAATACATGTTCCTTCCGTCACTCGCCCAAGTGCAGGTAAATCAGTTCTATCGGTCCTCATCGTCTTTGTCTTCGTACTCATGCATACTAGATCATCGCCCCCCTTCTGATTGTCTTATTCGTCGTGCAAGGAAGGGGGTGGTACCAGCAATCAATCCTCGCTTCAGTCGGGCATATACGATTTGCTCCCCGTCCCACATCCGGAATTCAGAATGGCCAAATTGACTCTGATGTTACTATTCCTCCTCCAGTAACTTATTCCATGTCAAAGGGGGGTAGTACGTACCGGCCACGAAGCACTTAACTCTACGATCTCCTCATGTCCTCACGCGAAAAAGAGATCGTCAGCTGCTCTAGATTATCCTCGTGTGACCAGGCCTCACTGTAAATTAATCGACGTCCACTTCCGATCCACCTCATCACGTAGATCAATGTTCTCCATCGCCATAGTACCAGACCCTCGATTTTCATATCGTTGCAATCAATTGTCCAGATTCAAGATCGTGCTGAGTGATACTCTGGTTAACTTCCGACTCTCTTGGGTGCGTACATCATGATGATTAAGTAACAGCCATGTCCGAGGTAGGGTGGCACAAATGGTACCTTGCTTTGTCGTCATGGGGCACGACGGCTGTGTGGCGACCCCAGACAGGGCGCGTCGTCGTCGTCGTCGTCGTCGACCTCGGAGCATTTTTGGGCGGGGGAGGAGGCGGCGTGTCGGCTAATCGATGAGACAGCTTCTCCGTGCATGGTCATCTACTACGGCTAGCTCCGAATCCATGATATATAATTGATCCATTTGATCTTGGCAAGAGTCGACTGTGTCAGATCGCATATCGAACGCCATGTTCACCACAGAACGTCTCCATCTTTGGGGCTTCAATGATTCCAACCTAGATGACCTCTTTGCCCTGCACAACGATGCACAGGTTCAAAGAGCCGAAACATTCGGACCAGTCGTTCCTCGACCTCCAAAATACAAAGACTTTCTGAAATCGCTCGCGGAGGACTCAGCTCTTTGGTTCACTGTGAGGCTCAGGGGAAGTGGAGACTTCGTGGGGCATTGTAACATCAGAATACACGAGCCCAAGAACAGGGATGGTGAATTCTCAATATCCTTGTCTCCGAGGTTCTGGGGCAAAGGCTACGGAACAGAGGCCACGAGGTTCACAGTTGGCTATGCATTCAGTGCACTGGGTTTGCAGCGCTTGTCGTTGTCTGTCCTCGAGGGGAATGCTGCGGCGAGGGGGCTATGTTCAAAGATGTGCGTTCCATCGAGCTTCTGGAAGGAGGAACAAATGTAATTTATTTCAGAGGTTTTCGGGAAGAGGGCAGAAAGAGGCGAGGGAACTGGGCTGAAGGGCACTGGGAAGACATCATAGCCATGGGAATACTGGATGAGGAGTGGATCGCCCAGCAAAATAAGACTTCAACATCATAGGATCGAGTAATTCCGCATTGGGGCGCAAATCAAGTACCGATAGATGGTGCGTAGATAAGAATTGTATTATCCCCAAACTTGGCTCACGGAGGTATTGCAGATCGTAATCTTCAGTATATTCTTCATCATATAGAGGAGCTGTTCATCGACTTCCCAAGTTCTGAGGGAGGGCGGAAGATGTTATCTCGGTACCAACCAAGTTCTGCAGGGTAGGGCTTAGTACGAAATAGTACTAGAGAAGAGAGTCAACCTTTGATGGAGCTTTTGATATCTTCCAAGGCTCTGCGAAAACGTTAATTGGAGGTCGCGCACAACGATACACGTGAACCCACCGATGCTTGCCACTAAAGATATGTTGTGGAACCTCAGTGCCAGGATACCATCTACGGGATAGTTCCTGAAGCAAACTATTATGTGGATTGCGTTGGCAGTGAGGATGCACCCACCTTGATTGAAGATACGTCTGGTCTCTGATTAGACCTCGTATTCTAGTAAAGAGTAACGGAGTACCCACCGACAATCCTTCGTAACAAGATCAACACGACGTCAGGACCAGGGGTAACCGCCTACCGATAATGGAGCCAGTCAACGACCTCGGGCATCTCTTCAACTAAAAATGACCGGTCCGCATGAACGGAGTTACCTGCAAGCACCCCAGTACGTTGGTCCGGTATCCATTTTTTGATGTATTGAAGGACTGTGTCCGAAACATAATCTTTGCTGTATGGCGATTCAAGACATGCTTGCGTTAGTCCTGACTAGTTGGGTTCAGTGTTGCTCCGAGGTAGTCATACGTATGGCCTACCTTGCCGTGTTGCGTTTTGCACCATTCATCCATGCTTTCCTCGCAGATGAGACAATAAGGTGGTATTCGACCGAGGAGTTACTCACCTGTCCAATACCGATTTATCGGTTTTAATCACGAATTCAATTCCATCATCCACCAGGTCCAGGTTCCCGTTCGTGATAAGCACCTGGAGCAGAGGCGAAAGTCATGTATTGGTTTGTCCAAGTTTGCCCCGGCAGAGTGAGCTCACGGCAATCTCAAGGAGTTTATCCCTCTTGGGATTCAACCCAGTCATTTCACAGTCTATCCAGACGAGGGGTCCAGCCCGAAAGCCCAGTGGACCATTGCTGGACATTGAGGCCATCAGGAGCGGTCGAGGACGAGTTCTGATAATTCCTAGGGTCCTATGTGGTCTGCTCACAGAGAGTAGCCGTCGCGCAAAATTCATGAATAGCCGCAGGCAGCCTCCCAGGTTGGAGTGAACAGTGAAACTGCAGAAAGGAGGCGGCACGGTGAAAACAGGAAAACTATGTTACGACCGAGATCCTTACATAAATAAATGAAGTTTCGGTTGACCAAAAAGGGAAGCTAGTAGGTTCCCTTTGATGAAACCGCACTCTCGACAAACTTCAGAGATGAGAATTGGGTGACGATTAATTCATGATTATACTCTGACGCAACGTAACGAACACAAGATCGGGCACCGCTGATCAGAATGCTTGTACACCTAAACATTTACCGGCAGGAATGATAGGACTGGAGGGGGGGAATAGGCAAAAGTGCGAGCAGAACTTATTTCTTCCTCTTCGCCTTGCCTCGGGCTATTCCCTCGTCGCCTTCTCTTTCACTATCATGGGCCCTTTTCATTGCTGTTGTGCCCTTTCCACTCTTGTCGGAATCAGGTTGCTTTGCGTCGGTTTCGTCGTCAGATGCGAAGGGATCCTCATCTTTAACGTTCTTCTTTTTGAGAAGAAGTCTGGGTTTGCCTTCCGCTTGCTTTGACTTCTTAGTAGTTTCTGTTTGAGCACTCGCAGCGGCTTTTGAAGCAGACAGCTCAGCAAAGTATGCATCCTTCAGCTCCTGCAAAATCTATGAGTCATATTTCAAAGAAAACATGCGCTATATGTCCACCTTAATCTCAGCATCTTTCAGCAATGCAGTATTCTTCCAAACCTGTCAAAGCTCGGTTATGGCCACGTGAAAGAGAAGACACTACGCACTGTCGACGAGATGCCACTGGGGTGCTTGCTGTCCAAGCCTTGCATTTTGGAATTATTTCTAAACCGGGAGGACAGGGGACCAGAAACGCCATACCTATTAATGTATACAGATCAGATTTAACTCCACTAAGGTTTACACCATGTTTTCTCAGCAATACGTGCATGACCTGATGCAGGCTAAGTACCAATTGAGGGATTGAAAGAGAAATTGTACCTCAGTCACGCTTTCCTTATCGTAGACATCTGGGATATACACGCAGATGACGTGTTGGTAGCCAGAAACTTCGTTTTGAGGTGATGTCGCTACCTTCGCACAAGAGGCGGAGGTGGAAGAAAGGGGTCCGGAAACCAACGAAGCTAGGTAGGAGAGAATTCAGCACCGATAAACAAACACCTGAGGAACACCCCACAGGATATACCGGCCCAAATCGAGTCCACCCTGTCAGATGGTGCAAAAATTAACCTGGCAAGCAAATCAGTGAATTCCCCATGTTGGAACAAACCTAGAAACATACCATTTTCCGCATACGTAACCGTGCTCCTGTGAGATGTCCTTGAGCTTTTCCACAGCCTCAGCCTGTACCTGTAGGTGTGGATGAGACGTTGTACAGTACCAGGAACCGGCGATAGGGCTACCTGCTCCCTAACCTCCTTTTTGCTCTTCGCGCCTGTTTTCTTACTCGAACGCACTGGGATCGAATCGTCGTTCTGCCTGAAAGTCAAGTAATGTGATGATGTCAAAAAGTTGCTCTCTTGCCTTAATCTGTTCCACCTTTTCGGTAACCTCTTGCACTTGTTGGCACTTCAGCCTCGTCCGCAATCGTGGTATCGAATTACTTACAGAGGGTTGCAGCTTTGGCCAGGGCACTTGCTTGATCTTCAACTGAAGTCAGCGACTCGGTGTCTTTACTTCTTACCCATAACCACTGGATGCGCAGGTTTCAGTAAGTGGGTCTTGCCTTACATGGCTTGAGCTCACCGGCTTGGTGCCGTCGTTTTGAACCATGGACGGCTTATACTGAAAACTTCGTCAGATAATATGTATGCGCGAACTCACGCTACCGGTACCTTGGTAATGAACTCATCCAAGGTCATCGTGGAGTTGGGAGACCAGGCATACGGATATTCAGGAGGGATAGTGTCATCTGATTTCTTCGTGCTCGTACTCATTGTGTCTGCCTGGTGAGTAAAAAGACGAAGACCAAGGAGAGCGCTACCCGTGCACGCGAACGTTTGAACGCTCAAACGCTTGAAACTTTGAAGTTGGCCAAGTCGCGTAATAAGTCGCGCGACAAATGAAGGTAACGCGTTACAGCATAGCTCACGTGATCAGAAAAGTCCCTACCGTCAAGTACGAAGTATTGCTTGCTACACCTGCACAAGTATTCTTTCAATGAAAGGTCCGGCACCAGGGCACTTGGGGAGCTACTACTAATACATAGATACATGGCGGTACCGACTTCGAGTCTGAGCCACTTGGCTTTTGCGGCCACGGAAGAGCATGCTTGGAGACAGGGTAAATATCTGCCAGTTAATCTGGGATCGCCATGAGCACAACGGACATGCGTGATAAATGATATCTTTCCGCGCAATCTCTGTCGATTTTGACTTTGTGGCCTGAAGGCCTGGCGCCTGAGGGGTGGTGTATTCCCCTTCAATGGGATCCAGAGAAATCCGCGAGCTTAGCTCTACTCGCTGGCGGTGTGCGTGCAACACTCGCAGCTGCAAGTTTGCATGCTGGGATCTGGCAACAATTCACCCGTGGTCATCTATAGTTCCGAGGTACTGACAAGCGACAATGAATTGAGTGTAAAAAGTGCAGCGAGACTGGAGCATTACGTACTCGTGACCTCGTGTAAGTGCGCCTTCCCCCCATTGCCAGTGGGCAAACGATGTGGTCAATACCGTGGATACTAGGTCCATTTTCCTGACGAAGGCTCCCAGGTTAGCCACACGTCACCCACGTCTCAGAACGTCACATCATGCATGGGAAATTGTTGACCGAAGATCGGCAAAGGAAGAGATGGTTCGAAGAGTCCGATGTTTCATCAACTAACAAATTTCCCCCGGGAAAATGTTACAACACCTGGGAGTCCTTCCGCGGAATAATCGCGAACTGGTCATGGGTTCAACTCCGTCATTCGCGGTGAATGAGACCGAGAAAAATAATTAGCATTCAATTGTTTCCCATGTCGAACTCCTGTCGAACCTCAGACGCGGGAACGAAACTCCGTAAGGGTTAAGTCTGTGCTCCACCCCCTTGAAGGATGATTGGCCTGAAACAGGGGGACGTGACGATTCCACTCACTTGTCTGATAACGTGTGAGTTCCTGCACTCGAGCGCTGCGAGATGTCCATTGAAGTATCCATCATCTCGCCAAATGTAAACTAAAACGATAGAGCCTGTCGGTGTCTTCCTCAGGTCGTTTTTCAGGTCATTTTTCTCCCGATGCTGAGAAGGTAATCAGACTCTTAACGAATGTAAGAACGGGGATAAACTCCTTGAATTTGGACGGCCCATGATTCCAAGGAAATTGACGGGGGCGTGCGTGCGGACCGCCATTAGAAAGAGCCTCGATGAATGTCCCATGCTCAAGCGATCTCTTCGGAGAGCTAGGATCTATTTTTCATAACCTGCAGTGCAAGTGCCTGCGCATGAGAAGAACCTGATTCACTTCAATAGAAACGGGGTAGAAGGTCACCTTATCAGCATATTCCATACGGTGGCTGGCAGCTGCTGTGAAGTTTGTCTCTTCATATATGTATCGCTAGAAGAACCGCTGGCCATTGTGATCACCATTGACATGGACTCTGGGAAAACGCAAACGCTTTCCGATAGCGAGGAAAGTGAAACACAGTGCGTGTGCTCGGCACACCCACTATGTCCAAATGGGAGAGAAGGATCTAAGAACTTGGTGACTACTGGGACACACGAATCAGGGTAAGAATTGGAGAACGTGTACAAGAATCACTCACTTTTTTATGAGGTTGAATGGGACGAATGTGGCGAATGCCAGCTCATCTGGGCACGAGACCGACGAGATCGGTTTTTGCAGTCCGAGGTTTAAGTCGGTGCCATCTTTCTTGCCTCACACAACCAAGCCTCTCCGCGTACTCCGGCACGTATCATAGAAAGTGAGAGCAAACATGAACTCTGTTCGAAGTAAAAACAACCAATGAGAAAACAAGCTCGTGTTACATACCTATTCCCACTTTGCAGGTAATCACGGGAAGTAACTTATGCTTCTATTCCAAACACCGAAACCCCTTTCATTGCACATGCATCAGCGTGAACAAAGGAGTCGAGCCATCCTGTCGGTCCCACCATACTGTAGGAATTAGATGGTTAAACTTTCTGCTTTTTTTAACTCGGGGCTCCTTGGTCCGGCAAGCGCTCTATGGCGTATCGCCTCGAGACGATATAGAGGAGTGGCACCCCTGGGATTTTACGTATCCGCCGACGCAGCTCACGATCGCAGGTTGCAACAATATAGCACTTGTGTGCGGTCACACGTTGTACCAAGCAGTCATCTGCGTAGGTGCCTGTATGACTGCAGTGTAGGCGCTCAAACCGGGGATCGCGAGCCACACTAGTGGAGGGTTTCAGCTACCGAAAGAACAGAAGGCACAGAGACCGACCGGAGAGCCACACGGTAACGGTGGCCCAATTTCTCAAGCTCTGCCATCACACAATCGGTCACACACGGGATACCTTCTCATAGATGATCAGATCATGCCTTTGGAGTAAGAAACTACGCACACTTGGCGTAAAGGCAGTCCATCATGCTGCTAACGAGCTCCAGTTTGTTTTGTAAGCTGAAATTGATAAAGTTGGTGTCGATGAGCACCCGGTAGGGAGGTACAAGTTCGGTATTATGCGCGAGGAACAAGGAAGAAGCAATCTGCGGCCTGGATGATAGTTAGATACAAGGAATATTCACCGTGCTAGTGACGTACACTCGATGAACAGCTTTCGCCTTCTCCTCTTCCTCTTTCTTCTTTTGCTTCAATTGGTTCTCCTTTCTATCAAAACGACGTTTTAGCATGTCACCCGAAGAAAGAAAAGAGCGGAAATTTCATACAAACGGGCATCGTTAGGATTCAGCAGTCGTTTGACAGCTGCAAATTTTCGTGTCTTCTTAGCCCTTCCCTGCATAGACATCTTATGAGTCTGCCGCGTTTATTGAATGGATTGTCTCACCATCGCCTCTGCCGCTGTACAATGTGGCGCGTAGTAGTTTGACGAGCTGCACTGTGCACTTCAGCACTCACTTCCTGGCAGGAGTCTCGAAGTTTGATAGCCAGATTACACAATCAGCAAACGAAATATTTGTAAAATAATCATCCCAGGGTCTGTTCCTGTCCCAAAACTCATTCTCCTGTATTTTCTGTGGGTGTGATATGCTTGCAAGCCGAAAGCTGGTTTGTCGCATGAAGAAGCACCAATTCACACAAACTTTGGTGGTCGGATTCATTTAACATCTATGTAGCCACGAGAAGACTACGTACATGGGTTTTTGTGCAAAAGAAATGAAGCTGTCAGGCCTTGGAGATATTCTGATCTGGCAGTGTGCGCACCAATATTTGATAACTTTCAATCTGTGCGCATGTCAGCAAATTCGTGTGGACTGAGGACAGAAACCCGCGCAGTCGCAATGATGAGCTGACTCTCAGAGTCCGACGGTCTATGTGACACGTTGTGCTACTCAGCCTACTCTCTACGCTGGGACCTCTGCCACGGTGCTGCCTCTGCTCCGCGGGTTGTCGGCCCTACGGGTCTCCCCATTGGCATTACAGCATGGAAGTCGTCTCTGACCTCCACAAGTTGACCCAATCATAACCACCTCAACGTCTACGACGGGCCGACCTTTACATAGCACCAAAGGTCGATCGAGTCTGCAACATGACCACACTCAGGCAGTACTCTGGCCCGCTTGACCACGTAGTAAGCGAGACTCGGATCAACATGAGCTTCCAGTCGAGCGCTTCCTATTACAATCCCCATGATGTGTTGGCGACGGGAACAAAGACAAAAAAACCCCGAAGGACCTATCGACTCCTCACAGCATCGTCACCGATCGATCGATCGTCTGCTACTGAGTCATGATGCACTATTATTGCACTATTATTGTCCAGAAGTAAGTGTCAAATCTCCGAGAAGTTGTGACAGACCACCAATAGTAGGCACCACTGGGGTACGGAATATGATACCTACTACCTAGTGACGGTAGGTCTGCCATAAAGTTTGCTTTGTTCCTCGTCTGTCGATTTAACTGAGTTTCGTCAAGGCTGCTTCGGGGGTTTCTTGGCAACTTGCATAAACCGTGTGGGTTCGTGCAAGTGTGACCTTGTTGCTCGGCGACGACCTTGATCACAATATTCCATGCTCAACGTCCCTAATGTTTTCCTGAACCCCGGGTGTTTTATGGATCGGTAAGTTCATAGAAGGCTCCCCGGTCCACGTAATTCATCGACAGTGCCATGGGGTTCATAAACGAGTACGTATACTGTTGGGCACCCTTTTTTGTCCATTTTTGCAACATAAATTGGGTCCCTTGATAAAGAGCCATAAGCGAAAACGCTTACTCCGTCACACGTGTTCTGATAATCAGTCGTGAAGGGCATGGTGAGCCCTCTGCTCGATAACTTTTTCAGGTCTTTTTCCGTACCAGTAATGTTAATGATCCGAGTTCGCCACTATGTTCCCTGAGCCTAACAAAAGTTACAGTTTCCCCTCCCACGATCAACGTGCGACTGCCACGAGGAACGAAGACGAATTTATATGAAGTGTCAACAATATGATGACGATACGGTACTGATACGGTCTCCCAAATATACGTGACAGTTAATATGTGTGTGATGTGACGAGACTGTGGGTTCAGGTAGACGTTGCATCGAGGCCCAAGATACAGGGAGCGACACGTCTATCATTTACTCACAGCCCCTTATCCGATTTGAAAGGTATGTGAACTCGGTCCTGCGTGCCAGTCGAGATACGTCTAGATACCGGGCGGAACAAGCCACATGTCTCGCTCCTATTCTTCGTAGCCATAAAAGCCGAAGGAGTGCAAACCCAACCTAACCATACCGCCGCCCCCCCTCGACAAGACCACCTTCAGGACTTCAACAGTTGCTCTAACATTTTTTGAAATAATCACAATGCTCGCCAACGATTCATATAGCACTGCGTCTACCAGCGTACAGGCAAGCCTTCTCCCGTGGTCATGCTATCCTCAGCACATGTTCTGACTTGGGTTAAACAGCTGACGTCCATACCTGAGGACACAACTGGTCTCGAACGAATCATGCTCGCTGCTCAGGGTGACTTGCAACGTCTGCTGAGGTAGGAAAACAACCGACCCGCTGTATCACCCGCTAATATTCTCTGGCTCTGTCACACAGCACGTTCTTTGCACGGCCCATCCTGGTCAAATGTATATACGCTAATGCATCCCCTCGATTACGCCCCGCGTCACCTGAGAACCCCATCACTCAGTCGCGTCAGGTGCACCTGATATGCGCCAACCGTGTCCTCTGCATCGCTACATCCTTGGTGACCATCACCTCACCAGAATCAGAGCGCCTCTTCCTCGACGAGAAGTTTCCCATCGGACAGACTTTCCGCCAGCTCCGTCGTAACCCACGGTTTACGCTCCTCAGTGTCGAGACACTCATTGTGCGGGGAAAGCGGGAGCTGCGCCGGACGTATACCCTCGAAACTGAGGGCTTCCTTACAGAGATTCTGGAAGTATTTCCAGACAGGGACATGTTTACTCGTGGCGAAGCCTGGCTCTTGGAAGAGCCGGACCTGGAGGGCACCTGCCATGCCAGAATCTCAGAGAATAAACCAGACTGGCTCACGGTTAATATGGGAGGCGTTGTACACTAAACAGATTTATTGCCACGTCGGACTCCTTGGTTCGATCTACTGTAGCTCATATGATACATACCCCGAACACAATGTATATTTATGGATTGTCTTTGAAAGGATAATATTTGCTCATGCGGGTGACGTTAACGTAAAACGAAAGTTTATTTCAACTTTCTCGAAAATCTTCTATCTATCTGTTTCCCCAACCAGGTTGCCTCTCGATCAAGCAGTCACCATTTCGTGATGTCTCTCGATAGCCAGAGCAGCGCAGCAGGGCAAACACCACCACTGCTTCACTGCATCATTGTCGGGGGCATGTCTGCAACTTCGCAAAGCAACACCGAATGGAACCGACTCTCAGATCTCAACACTAGAAACCTGCTTCTCACAGTAGATCAGGTAACCTTCCGATTGACAGCGATGGGGAATCTGAAAGAATCATGGGTGGTTTGCGTATGATATGATGGGCCAGGAACCAGGAGCTCGGGATCTGGGAGTCATCGCTATCGTTTGCTACAGTAGTCAGCGGCCCCCGGGTACCTGCTAGCGCAGTTGTATATACCAGGAAATCCAATTCACAGGTGTTATCCACCATTTCATCAGTCTTGCAGGGTTGTTGAAAACATTCGGAATTGCGTAGCGGAAAAACGAGGGACCATATATTGGGCAGAAGGAACGACAAAAACATGGCAATAGTAAAATCGATTCGAGGGACAAGCTGGGACGAGACAGGCAACTTGAAGTGTCTAATATTAGTCTAACCTTCGTCTTCAGCGTTGTCTTCTGCCGCGCTGTGACAGGACTTGCTGGCAGTGTCGGAGGCTTGCTTCTTCATCCCCTTCAGGTCGCGATGTACAGCAGTACAGCGAGACCCAGATGCTGGAGAAATTTGGGGGATGGCTGGAGTCGACAGGCGATTCGTAGCTATTACATATAGATGTTGATTACGTTGGGTAGGTTATCACCCGTTAACGTGGGGAACGCTGAATTTCACCTTAGGAACAAAGCAAGGATAAAGCCTGGGACATGTGCTTCAGGCGCAATTTCTCTTCTACCACCAGGCTGAACGAGAATAGCAAGTTGGACTGCTGGAGGGCTTCGTACTGGGGTTTGAGAATGCGAAAGTAGATGACGACGTCAAAACGGTGCAAAGGAAACTTGCACAACCATAGAATAATTGTAATTGTAAACACGTAGATACGTTTGTGGAATGTAAGTGGGGAAAAGCAGGGAACGAACGTTGCATAAACTTACTTTTAAGAAGTACTACAACAAGAGTTCATGGACAAACGCCTGATAAACCGCTGTCCAAAACACGATCGGGGCAGAGCATAGCTACCAAAGTCAACACCAGGTCCAGGTTGTCACAGTCCAGTGAGAGAACTCACCAATTGGTGGCAGTAAAT
>KN819336.1:219629-233420 GCA_000827475.1 Paxillus involutus ATCC 200175
AGCACCCCAGCACGGGAACATCCTGTTCGTGCTTGGATCAATTTCTCCGAGAGGGACTATCGAACGTCTTGACGAGAAATGTGTTGTCGAGCTTGTGGGATAGGGGGTGCGTGACAGGGATTGACATATTGCAACCCCGAAAGGCACATCTGTGTTGACGGAGTTGATATACGTCGATAGTCAAGAGTGGGTTCGTACATGGTCAGACTCCGCTGGGTTGCCGAGCAACGGCACGGCGTGACTCTGTGTGACATCTGGTCCGAACACTAGGTAAAACCAACCCTTTGATATTCGTCCCCGTCGTTCTCCTCAGTCCCGCCATTTTTTCGTCTCAAAATCTGATAGGGTTCTAGTACAGAAGGTATAACTCCTGCTACAAAAATTCAGACCAGTAACAACCAAGTTGTTGTTTTGTTATTCGTGAGTGCTCCCAGAAATCCGAACACTGGGTGGGATATAGTAGGTGTGTCACTTTGTTTGAAGCAACTTGCTTACTATCGTGCCTACGGTAGTGCAAATGTCTGGTATAATGCAAATCTCACAAAACACTATATTCCTGATGACTGTGTCCCTATAAAAATTATAGTAAGTCTATTGTAGAGTGCTCAGATAGTATCCAGCAAATAAATGGAAGTCGATTTGAAGTTGCGCCCGCAGCGAGACAAAAACCCGTGTTTTGCAAAGGGGTATGGATCCTCTGACCACCAGATCCCAAAGATCGGGCTAATAACTCGTGAATCTGACACCTGGAGGTCATGGACTATAGTATAATAAGCTTTTCAGAGAAGTGCAGAGCCCAAGAACTCAAGGGATGAAGCTCTAAGAAAGAATCTTGAGGTGTAAGTGATCTGAGCGTGACATGATTGAGCGCAAGGGTGACAAAATTCAATCTCCTTTTGGCGTACCGTGAGATCAAACTTACTGGGCAGCTTGTGTGACCCGGACGTGACGAAATTTTGCATTACGCCAGCAAAAGCCTCTGGAATTCGGTACATACTTTTCTGAATATCGCACAAAGATAAAAATATGGGGAAATTTGTAGGTGATGGGGATACATCTATAGTATAAGTCCCCTGCTTCCGGGACGCCTGGCTGCTGTTGTTGAAGTTGTGGAGATGATTTAGTCGTTTTTTTGCACTACCGTAGGCACGATAGTATAACTGTACCAAGGGAAGGAGGTCGAACAGGAATCGGAAGCTGCCATTATCGCATCCTCGGTATCGATGGGGGGAGATCAAGCTCCGAATTGCCAACCAGGATGTGCAAGACAGTAGGTAGGTCCAGACGTGTCGGAGCACTTAGGAACAGCGTGGAAGAAATCGAGCAACAACATCACGCCATTAGCATCGATGAGTGCCGCCGTCATCGAACCAAGGACACAGAACGAGCGTCCCAACTGTGGGCAACAAAATGGCAATAGCCAGAACGGAAAGGAGGTATGTGCGTCATGAACCTCATGCTCAGACAGTGGCCAAAATCGCATCTCACAGGAAAGAAGTAGCCGATTTTCTGCGATGACTCAATTGTGGACTCAACTGCGGTGGAAAGCTTGTAGCTACTTGCTCATTACGCCAGGCTGAAACCTGCGCATAGCATCCTCACCAGGTCTTGTTTCTGCACTGAACTCTTGCACTAGTCCACACACCAAACACGCCGAGAAGACGAGGTGAACAAGAGACAACCATTCCTTTGATGGCGTCCTGAAAGCAATATCTTCTCCGCTGCCCCTGCCCCTACCCCGCCTCGCATTCTAGTGCTATGACAGATAACCAGAACACTGGAAGGGATGTGAACTACGTATGTAGAAGGCATGGATTGTATCTATAGACATTGGTCGGTTTTGGAGAAACGAAGCTGCTACATACATACTTTCAGACACTGGTTCAGAGTTTAGTTTAAGTAGAGCGAGGTGGGATAAAAAGCCCTTGTAATAATAAAAGAAAAACGACGATGAAAAGAAAAGAAAAGAACGATTTTTTAGTCAGGTCGTCCGTACAAAACTTTGTTCTTCTAGCCCGAGGAATCGACTCCGCGAGGAGGCTCGGTTGAGTGGGAGGCAGGGTTGTAGGATCCAAATGTTATGCCCCTCAAGCTGCGATAGGAACAGCAGGCTTCACCTCGTCTTTCTTCCCAGCCGCTGCTGCCGCTTCGGCCACCTGAACAGCCTTCTTTGTAGCCTCCAATTCCTTAATCTGCTTCTCCAATTTTTCCTTCACATTACCCGCAGCTCCAGTCCCAGCGCCCTTACTCGGGGCATTAAATGTCACACTTCGATGCATGCTACCCGCACCGCCAATGCTCCCGGTCTCAGGGGTAGGCACATTCACCATCGGCGCACTCGTCGACAAGCCGCGGTGGAAAGACGAAGGTAGCACGCGGCCTTCGGGGTGTTGGAAAGGACACGCACCACGCGTACATGCCGAGCCGAAGCGACATTGTTGGTTAAAGTGTGTGGTGGAGGGACGTGACGGGTGGGTGTAGTTGCAGTTGGGACGAGTACAAGAGGCGCCGAAGCGGCAGGGAACGGGATGAGAAGGCGGGTGTGCGGGAGAGGGTGCTGCATGGGGATGTGGGTGCGTCGATGGTGGTTTTTGGAGTTCAGCGCCTAGAAATAAGAATGGGTAAGTAGAAACAAAATAGAATAATTGCTGCGTACTGGGCGAGTTAACAGCGGGGCTAACATGTGATTTAATACAATCTTTATCCTTGCAATCCTTGCCGTTCTCGCATGCCTCCGTACTGAGCACCACACCGCTCTCGGCCGTTGCAACTGGCGAAGGATGTGAAAACCTACACTGCAAATTCGTACACTTGGTGCCGAACTTGCACAACGTTGGAGACTGAGGACGTTCAGGGACTGCATAAGGTATCCGTTGCGGCTGTGCCGGGAGCGGTTGTGATGCAGTGGCAGGAGTAGGCTTGGGAGCTGCTAGAGGCGCAGGAGGCTCGGAGAACTGGGAAACACTGGGTTCTGGTTGAGCCTGGGCCTGCACTTGTGTCTGCGTGGGCATAGGCGTCTCGGAGGGTGACGCAGGGGAAGACCCGAAATGGCCACCTCGACCTCGACCTCGACCTCCTCGACCTCCTCCTCTTCCTCGTCCGTTGGCCCCCTGTCCTTGTCCCTGCCCAAACGCACCACCCCCAGGGTATATCCCCATGTCCCCCTGTGGCATCCCTGGGAAGCCGCCGCCCATCATCTGCCCAGTTGTGGGATTCAACATTCCCATTGAAGTTGCCATCTGAGCCATGAGCGCCATCTGATTCATCATCATCTCCTGAAACATCATCGTATTTGCGTTCACGTTCGCCGCTCCCATATCGAGCCCTGCGCCCATTCCCACACCATTTTGGAATCCCAGCATCATGCTGGGGTCGGGTCCCGCTCCACCGGGTGGCATACCACCGTTGGTGACGGCGTCGATACGAGCTTGGATTTCGTCCCCGCGTGTATAGGACGTGGGACCACCATTTCGCCCACCAACCCGGTCTAACAAACTCCTTCCGCTTCCACCTGCGCCGGTACCCGCGCCCCCCTCATTTCCCCTTGAAACGCCACTTTGCATTGCGCGTGGGCCAGTGGGTACATCCATACGACGCGTTTTCGAGGGTCCGTGACCGGTTGGCGAAGGTGACCGTACAGATGCCGTTCGCTTCTGCCCGTGACCATGTGAGGAACCGAGCGTCGAGGAGAGAGCTTGTTGATATAGTGGGACGCTACCAGGCCCTGCGGCACGCGGGGCGTTTGGTGGTCGTTTTTGTTCAGTGGACGAGGATGAGAGTTGAGTTGGGGTTTCGGTTTGAGGCTGGGGTTTGGGGGAGGCCGCTGAGGGGAGGGAGGAGGGTGTGGATGTGGATGTGGATGGCGACGTTGATGGTGGAACCTCGGATTCGAGAACCCCTTTGGCTGCTTCGGTGAATAACCAGTCGGTGAAACTGGGGTCTAGATTGAGAGGGTGGTTAGCAAGCTCCATCGAAGTTAAGCAACGAGAAGCTAAGAGGAAGAGCGCACGAACCAAAATCAGACCCGATTACTACAGCGCGCCAGGCATGGCAAAGATGTCAGCAGCAGTCAAGAGGTTAGAAAAGCACACAGACTCACAATCCTCGAGTTCAGATGTGATCTGAGCTGTCGCAAGGAAAAACCGTTAAGTATGATCAAAAACTCTCGAACCAAGCTGCCCAAGAACAAGGTAGGGACGTACCGGCAGTCTTGTTATTTATTATCATGATGGTAATGTACTCCGCCATAACCGGGTCTATACAGCCCGCTAAGTCAGTACTCTGAACCATTAAACTCGTTCAAAGGACTTACCAGTATCAGGACTGAACCCGCGCTTCATGAGTTCGTCCTGTATCGCATTCTATTCGATAGAACGAAAAAAAGACATGGGTCAGTGGAAAACGCAATGAAGGAAGCGAGAAAACACACTTGAAGTGAAGTAGCGCGCTCAGTCCCGATGGTAAGGCCAAAAGGCATGGTTAGTAAAAGTATACAGTGGAGGAGGACGACGGTGATTGGCAAGAAGGAACCAAGCGACGCTGACAACGAACTTGGCAGCGGAGGATGACTAATATGTTAAGTATTTACTAACAGTATAGGGTTTATCTTGCTTTATTATCTAAATTATTGTTACATATTCTCTTCTACGACTCCAGCTTGATCTACACCCACAAACCTCGGTCTAAAATTTTTCGATCACCCTGGTCCAAGGTCAAATGCGATTATTCCTTCAACGACCCACGACAGCTGTCCACGCGGTTCATTGCATTCAACGTTGCAGATGCAGGTGACCCGATAGGGGAATCGACCCGAAGTTAGGTACATTTCTGAATTATCCGCAAAGTAATCGGGTTGACTATAAAGGATCTACCTAATAAAATAGCTGTTCTGAAATATTCTTACAACGTATTCGAGAGCCCAAGTCGTCTGGATGTTAAGTACCACTGAACAAGTTAAGTATGAACTTTCTGCTGTTCAGGCGCGAGTGGTGGTTTTGCGCAGACGGGTTGGACATTATTCGCCTTCTTGGCATTGATGACAGTAGGCGGTCCAGCAGGACTACAGCGACATGCGTGCATCAATACTCTGCCCGATCACCAGAACAACAACAAAAAACTCACGCATCGTCGTCCTGCAGCCGCAACAAATACTCGGGTACCATTTTCTCCCCGTACAACCATTGCCTATGCCAATCAGGATCCATCTGCTGCCAATACCTGAAGTACGTCTCCATCCGCTCTCTCCGGCTCCCCTGTGCCTTGACAATGTCGCGGACATCCCCAGCTCTCTTGCGGAGCTTTGCAGCAGTTTCGCGCAAAGCGGCGACCTGATCCAGCAGGGCTTGATCTTTGGCGGAGATCTCTTGCATAATCGTGACGCAGCGTTCGAGGTCATAGACGTATGCAGGAAAGGGTGTGCTGGAGCGTGAGGAGACGGGTGTGTTGTACCCGTTTTGTGTGACTTCGGTCATCTCGGATTCGGTGCCGCTGAAGAGACCTTCGTCAAACACGAGGTCCACGGCCCGGTCCTCTTCCCGGGCTACCGATGCTGGTCGTGGCGGTGATGGTGGTCTGGGTGGTTGGGCTGATGTGAAAATGTGGTGGGTCAGATGCGCTGAGTAATGCGAGTATATGAGATGCTTACCTTCGCCGGGGGCTTGGATGTGTGTTTCACGTGGACGCTGGGTCTCCAGGAGAGCTGTCTGACTTTCCGGCGTGGGTGGCAGCTCAATAGGTTGATCTTCACGCTTCACTCTCTTCTTTGACGGTCCTTCCTCGGGATCATCCTCGGCGTGTCTGGGGAATGCATGAGCTTCCTGTCGACCGATGCTTGGTTGTGATGTGCTCACCGTGAATTCTTAGGGACTTGGCACTTCAACAGTTCTTGGATAATAAAATCGCTCTTCAAGTTAGCTTTCACTTTGTGCTCCTGTTCGCCGCCACGAATGAGTGTGAGTGCCTACTTCAACGCTACTACAGCATTATCGCGTACCCTGGCGAGCTTCTGGAGCTCTATACGGGGAAGTTTGCGGAGGGATACCTCGCTCAGGCTTTGGCTCCGCGAGGAATTTGAGGGCGTCGGTGATGCCGGTTCATGTTTTCGGACAGCTTTGGGCGCTACGGTCTGAGACTTGGACTTGCGACGGATACCTGCCATGCTGTGGTACGGTGTTGTACTTTTACAATGGTCGGTGATTTGTTTGAGGTGGGCAGTTATGATCAGATGGATGAGGGGCTTGATTGTTCGCTCACTGGGATACTGAGGGAGAGACGAGAGTTAAATCTTTCCCCCAAGACACCACGATGTATTTTTATAGTAATCTAATTGGTCCACAATAGACCCGGAGTTCAAGTTTATTGTTCCGAGTCTGTGGGACCATTCGATTAGATTACTATAGTGGACCTACATGTACAGGCCAAAGCGCCGGGTGATTTCATATGGTTCTTTTTTGGGAGAGATCAAAGCAACTCCGAGTCGGCAGTATCCTTCCGCGTCGTCAGCGCCGTTTAGCGAGAAGAAAAAACAGGAGAGCTCATACGATAGAGGGCTCATACGACAGATCGTCAGGGATGTGTAGGTCGTGTTATAATCGATCAGAAGCACAACGTTTAAAGCTGTGCAAAAAATATCAGTAGAAAGTCGGGGAAAAAATTTGACAAGAGGGAGATTCGAACTCCCGCCTCCATACGGAGATGAGAAGACCCGCCTTTAGCAGGCAAGCTTAGGTAAGCTTGAGTCACACGCCTTGGACCGCTCGGCCATCTTGCCATGGTTTCTTTCCACACATGCAAATATATCAATGCATTCTAACCACCTAGTACAGTGCGAGGCACGCAGGTCAAAGCAACCACCAACTGGATCAACAATAGCAATAGGACTTGCGGATGTTATTCCACGACCGTATTGTCCACATTTTCCGTTTTAATTCATGCTTGCTTTGTGTCGCGCTTTGACAAGGTCCGCTTTGGCCCCTGTGGATGGAATATCTAAGAGACCCCGACGAGTTTCTCTCAGTCAACTTCTCCCCCACTTTACGCGCCAACCTTGAGTCAACGATATAACCTTGATTGAGATATTACTACCATGGCTCACACGATGGACAGCCCTAAGCTTCGCCAGTTATCCCGCACCCAACTTCAATCTCTCGCCAAGGTTTGACTTGTCCCCTGACATCCTATTTGCAAGGGTTGACGCCAGCCTTGCCATAGCTAGAAGTGGTACGCGCCGTCGGAAAGACCGAAGATATCATCCGCAGGCTGATCAAGAAGCATCCTAAAGGGGTGCCAATAGTTGGGTAAGTCCAGTTCCACGCTTCGAGCTCTGGGGCTCATCTATCGGACCTCAGAGACGCTACCAAGTCATCAGCCTCGCCTGCAACGAAAAGGAATGTTTTGAAAAAAGCGCGCAAGGGTGCTACACAGGCCACCACTATACCGGAAGCAATTGATGAACGGAACGGGCACGGCGTTGAAGGTAAATAGATGATCCTTGTCAGAATCAGTTCACCACCTCAACCCGGCTAGATGAACCGCAGGCAGGACCGTCCAGCGAGATCCTTCCAGACCCATCCACGGACGCGCCCGCAGTCTCTCCTCAAGAAATCCCTGTCCATCCCTCGGGCAACGACCCCGCCAGTCCTTTGGAACAGCCGCCCGTGAACGCTACCTCCGTGTCTGTCACAGCAGATGCTGGTCCTCCTGCGGTTCCCATCGAACTCCACAACGGGCAAGACGTCGATGCACAGAGTGTCTACTCTGACGATCCTCGTGCTGAAGGGGGCCCCGACGAAAACATGGTTGTCGATGCCCTTCGTCAGTTCACCACTCTCGTCAACACAGTCCCCACCATCGAGTCTCGCATCGCCGAAAGCCAGCGACTGCTCGACCGCACTGGTACCATCCTCGATAAAACCACCCCAGACTTACGTGAGCTATGCGTGACACGGGAATATGTCGAGGTGTTCTTGATGGGCAAAATGAAGGAAAAGAAAGAGCTTTGGGACGGGACGGGCAACATGAAGAAAGGGCCTAGGAAGTTCAGGATGGAGTGGTTGAGATCTGAGAGGAAGGCCGAGAGTGTGAAGAGGTGGCAAGAGGCCAATAAGATGAATGCGGCCCACAATGTGAGCCTCGCGCCCTACGAATTGTTTGCGTAAGTGGGAGTTTTTGTCGGGGTTGATATGTTAGTAACTGATCCCCTAACAGATCTGAAAGCGACGAGGAAGTCATTGAAAGCCTACAAACCACTCCCGCGAACAGCAGGTGCGGAAGCCCAAAGAGGGCAAGAGAAGAGACTGACGAAACGGATGATGATCGGAGGAAACGATCTCGGCCATAACGTCCAGTATACTAGCACTTCGAATACCTCTGTCTTCCATTATCATCGAACTACAGCAGCAACAATAATGCAAGTGTGCAAAGTGACGCACTATGGCCAACACTCTGCACTATTGATCCGGCGAATAGCTTTTGTCAACCTTGAGCTTGAGAGTATCTCCACGGACTAAGTCTTTGAACTGCAGGAACAATTTACATCTCAGATATGGGGCATGACGTTGAGATTACACACCGTGAGCTCTCTTGTCCGGTGTAAGCTTTCAATCTCGTCCACCCGATCACGGACGTTGTTCAGCGTGTCATCAAAACCATCCTCTTCCACCACCTCGCGCGCAGCAAGCAGGATGAGCATCGAGTCGGGCGCCACGTCAAGATTGACCTACGCAAGGGAAGTCAGTCTACCTTCCAAGGTCAGGTGTGGTGTTCACTCACATCAACGGAGACTATATTCACTCGATCAAGGTCTACGCACGAGAGCTCAGTAAAAGCATTGTATGGATTGCCTACTTACTCACCTTCCATGAAGTCGGCTCTTGTCATAATTTGTCGACAGCGCCACTGATAAGGAAATCAGTAAGAGCATCCAAACGGTGACGCGGACAGACATAGGGTATGGACGGGAGTTCCGTAGGATCCCAGGGTTCCCCGGCCGCCTTGCACTCCTTCTCGCGCTCTTGGTATAACTTGACAAATTCCTTCAGTAAGAGCCACGAGCATGAACTCCATTTTTGCTAGTGCACCGGGACTATCAACCATGCCCAGCACCATCCACGACCAAAACACACCTCATCCATAACGTCGTCGTCGCAGTCCGGTATCAGCCCTATTTGGCTGAGCAGCCATGCTTTCTCCCATTGTAGGAGTTCTTTGGCACCCTTGACTACGTCATCCGCCCGCGAGACCTTGCCCAGGTACGCAACACGGCCACCCACTGTGGACACTGCTTTCTCGACATCGTCTTCGTCGGGCTGATGTTTCTTCCGGGAGATGCGCATGTGAGTGAGTGCACGGCGCCCTGTGGTATATGACAAGTCACGGATTGAGAGCACCTGGTGTTTAAATTCAATCGCAGCGGAGACGATGAGCAAACATGAAACGCACATGCATCCGACTTGCTGCTTTACCTAGAAAAAAGTTGCAGCCGATGGTGAATGAATGTTCAATGGAACTCACGCATCAGAAGAAATGGCCAAAAGTCATCGCTAATGCGGACATTGAGTGAGTGTTTCCACAAAGAAGACGACATTGCCTACGAGCTGAATACGACCGTGACGATGCCTATGTAACAGTGCTCAGTGATGGAGTGGAGCGCGAATGAAGGCAGTGCGCACCTCCAGCAGCCCACGCTTCTGCCTTCTGCTGAAGTTGCAGTAACATGTGTCGACCGTCATCATCATTTTTGAAGTGCTGGATGTTGTTGAAAACGAGGACCAGTGGTTTACCTGTTCGACGTGCACAACGTAAGGCAACTTTTTCCAGCTTGTTTAATGCTGAATAAAGGTTAGCTCGTTAATGTTCGCTAAGAAACAGATGGCATGTTACCCCTTTCAATGTCTAATGCTGGGCCACCTATCCATGGTAAATGAGCACGGCCCCTATCACCAGGCTGCTGGAAACGGCACCTTCTCTCGGATCTCGTCGCTGGAATAGACCTGTCTGCGAGTCCTCGTTGAACTCATAGTCAAGTGCCTTTCCGAGACGCAGACGAAAGACCTCAAGATCCGGATGAACATCTAGGAACGCCACACCGTCTGCTTCAATGGAGCGCATAGCATCCAGTATTAATGTCGATTTGCCTCCTCCCTTGACAAGCACAGATTAGTGAACTGCCGTCACCAACAACACGCGAAATCAGCCTTACTTTCGGGCCAATGAGAAAATAATAGTAACCTCTCGTTTGGCCTTTGATGATACCGTCGATCGTGTCCTGCTCTTGTCGACGAAGATGTCCCGTCCAGGGAGTATCGTCTACTTCGCCGTCGAGGCCTTTCGAGAAGGATTTCAACTCCTCCCCGTTTTTAGCCAGCTCAAGGGCTGGATCATAACCCGCGGAAAATGCTTGCTCTATCTAAAGGCAGTGTATGTCTATCAGTGATGGTTCTGTATTTGGAGCGAAGAAGCTTGCGTACCTTGTCTAAGACAGTCTTCTTATACCAGGCTATGTATGCCACACCACCAACGAACACTAGGGGAATGACCGTGTGAGCGAAATGAAAGCCACAGAGGCGTGTTGATATAAGGTCCCCACAATCTTCTGAGCAAATCGCTATCATATCACCACGACATTGATCGGGCTGCATCAAGATAATGCAAGACCTGAGTCACTTGTTCCGCGCGGTAACTGGGACAGGAGGAGAAGCAACTCTGCCACTCCATCACAGTAAGAGAAGTAAACCACTTCAGGAATGCCTTAGGGGTGCTGCTCTTGCAGTGCACGGACGAATGTTCCTTTCAAGGCCCCATTCGTTCTCGTGACATTGCATGCGGGAAATCGAACGCGAACGCATCGTGCCGTGGCCCAATCGACAGAACTCACCTATTCCAAGACCCACGACAGTTGTCAACGCGGCGTCCAACAGAGGAGACCCCGTGATCGGAAACAGGCTTCCTCTGCCATCGTTTCCCCAAGATCCAGACGTTCCCTTGTCTTGTGCTTCATGGGCAGACGACGTGGGGTCAGGGCCGGAAGAATGCTCAGTAGTTGGGCTAGATTGGTTGCCTGGACCGGTCTGGTGTTGTGTTCCACTAGAATAGAAACAAACTGACGGCCTGTTCACGATTCGGAGAGGAGCAGGACACGAAGACAAGCCGAAAGAACTCGACGGCCGGCTGCCGAACCGCGCTGCAGAAAACGACGCAGTCCGTTGTGGGACAGCTAGTACCATGCCAGATGGATAGAGATTCGAGAGCAAGCCAGCTGGACAACAATTCCTCAAGCTCACCATTATGAACGAAAACTTGTATAATGACAGAAACGACTGTGGAGGTCAGAGTTGAGAAGTTCGAAGGTGCTGGAGTCGGTTAACTTCAAGTTGCTGTGCATCATTGGCTTGGCAATGCGCTGTTCCACCTGACGCCTCAAGCTTAAGCTCGACCACAACATTCCATGCCAGTGACGAGCCAATATATGCGGAACATTACTGATCTGTGCCTTTTACGACCTTGCTCAGTTGTCGCTTTTGCCTCCTTGAACGAAGACACCCTTACTTTTCCTTACTGATGATGATCAGCAAGGGCATAACTTAACCCACAACACGTCGCAGCCCACTCGACTTAGCGACCTGCGACGCGCGGCAAGCATATCAGTCTTCCATTCCTATCAAGAGGCTCCGTCTCTGTCATCTGAATCCTCGAGGATCAGATCTTGAGCAACGTAGTGACTCTACGCATACGGAATCGGGCCTTCAACTCGTTGCAAACACACGATAAACGTTTGCTGATACGATATGATCCTCGATTCGCCGTGTTATGAACGGCTTCTGTGAAGCCATATCTCGATGCATTGCATGCTATCGCAATGGACCCTGTGCGGGCGATTTCCTCGTGATCAAGTCCTTCTGGATGACTTGATCGGTGCTTCTCGGTCGAACATAGCAATCTGAAGGCGGTATCATGTGTATCTGGTATGAAGCCCTTCGTGCTCTTGATTCTCCGAAGCACGAAACTAACAACAAACGAAACCTAGTCGGATCAATGTATAGGGCCAGACGAGTTGCCCGCGGTCTCAATGACGGCTTTACCACCTCACTGGTCCCTATTCAGAATTCAGAATTCAGCGGAACCGCTCACCGTGCCCTAGAACGTGTCTGTTACTTGATCTTACTATACACTTTACATTCTCGTGACCCCTTTGCGTTGGCCAGAAAAGGGAAGGTCTTAGGCAATTCCCATCAAACTTTATGCCTCGAGGCTTTCTACCTCGCACTTTCGGACACTACATTGCAAACGCCACAGGCAGGACAAAGGGTTGGGACTGAGTGCAGGTAAGTTAAACTACATTCCATCACGCTACGCCGTTACGCTAATGCTAATGCGCTGAAGTTGAATGTGAAGGCGAATGACTAGAACTGGATCGAGGCCAAAGACCTCGTCTGCCACCTCACCTTCCGGAGCACCTGAGATGAACGAGCGAACCAGTGCGTCCAGAAGCCCAAACACTCACAAAGGTGGTGCTCGGCGTTAGAGCGGCAAGGTACTGAAGAGACACCAAGAAACGAAGAATGATAAGATAACAAAGGATTAGAGCTTGATCAAGTACCGCGATGTTGCGATGAGGACTCTCGGAGTGAAGACCATCCCCAACTTCTTGGTCTCCTCGGAGACTGTCACGGTGGTGCTTTCCATATCGAGGAGGTTTTATCTGCTTTACGGTATGATAGACTTGCTGTGATGCTGAGAGAATGAAGTCACTGAACCCACAATACTTAACAAAACGATCTTTTCACGGCATGGACGTGAGTCGATGTGCTCATGGGAGAGTTAATGCAGCGTGGTTGTGAACACAACAAAATTTCATCAGGGTGAGTTAAATATGACTAGTTAACTTGCTGTCAGTTTCATTATCCCTGTTTTAGGTGGTTCGGCCGAAAAAAGTACGCACTCGTGGGAACGAGCGCCCCGCACAATACTGCCAGAACATACTTGGGATCAGCACGTGGTGATGGCGGGTCGCAATGTGTGAGCTTCTGCGGTCTTCCTCACAGTGATAGCCGCTGGTCCATCATGAGAATCCGTCCAGACAGTGTGTGAGAATCCGTGAACCAGCATCCCAGTACTACAAATTTGGTTGCGCTGGTGGGCATACCGCCTCCGTGCAAACGGAACATGCTCGTCGTTTCGTCTTCCTAATGAAGCACTATGTCGAGTCATTATTATCAGATTCAAACATCTGATGGCTTAGTGTAGGTGTTAGGAACACAGGTGGGTGTTTATTGCGTGCTGTGTCAATCGTCGTGTCAACCGAACTACACAAGATGAACAAGACCTACAAGCGCCCCCAAACCACAATCTATCATGATACATGAGCGTCCTGTCACGGAGTCAGGCAAGAACTTGAAGGAGGAAATTACTAGTGTGGGTGCTAATGGGAGTCAATAGCAAACTAGAGCGCTAGGGGAGAAATTTAGACCACATTCCGAACAAAAGCATGATATCTGCGACGCACAGGATGTGGCATAGGCAAGAATGGGATACGGCAGTCAAACCAGCTGGTCGGGGCTCGGCGCTACTATTGAGCAACAGAACCCCGAAAATGTTCGCCTATCTTTTTCATTTTGAGTCAGGGAGACGTTGATGGCGCCCTAAGCCTATTGAACTGCTAGTGCTAGGGATGGACAACGAAGCGAACTTGCAGGAGTTTGGAGTCGGCGGCGCGTCGTGACTACTAGGGACGGTAGGCGCGATCAATTAATTGAGACCTGACTTCGGTAATGTGGCGTTTGGGGAGGGCGGTAC
>KN819336.1:244393-254624 GCA_000827475.1 Paxillus involutus ATCC 200175
AAAACCGACACACAGCCCTCGAGCACACGACATCGACCGGTGCGCGTACCACTTCACCGGGCCCAACACGGTCACTTCACATTGAACAAGCTTTTATCAAATGCTGGTAATTCCACTTCAGAGGGTCCGCCGTCTGAGTCGTTAATCCGCTTAAGCTTGTCCAGGATCATACTCCCAAGCTCAATGTCATGTGTCCCCGGCTGCCCACGGCCGCGCAACAGCTTGTTCTGCGGATGAGCCTCAGCGAGTGTCGTCAGTCCAGCGTGAGGTAAGTAGAGGTCGTCGATAGAGAGTACAGCAACTGAAAGCAAATACGGGGACTCTGAAAGCAGAGAACGAAGGTGAGACGTAAGGAAGGTTTTTCCGCTGCCCTGAGGCCCCTGGACACCAATGAAAAGCGGTGGACAACGCGTCTGGGTGGAAAATCGCGTTTGGTGTGCTTCCAAGCAACCTGAGACATGCTTTGCCATTTCATGTACAGCCGGCGGGTGTGAGGCACCCATAGCCATCACTGAATATCAGTGTAGGTAACCCAGTGCACAACCGCAGAGCTGAGCTATGCGTGAAAGGTGACGGTGAGAAGGGAGAAGTGAAGCAGTTCGAAATGTTGTTGCGGCTCGGAAGCCCGTCTGGTCAAGCGTCACGTGGTTGCTCGCTATCCCCAGAACTTCACGTTGGCAAGCGGGGAAACGCAGTGCAGTTAAGACTGAATATCAACTAAGTAGTCATGTTCACCTCGTAGAAACCATGCGAGCCGGAATGTGCCAGATTGACAATCACAATCGCTGTAAATCCGTATCATTACCAGAGTCACATCTATCACAGCACCAAACCAACTGGGGGCATTAAGTTCGTAGAATGAATATGGCGAAAAGCGTAGTCCTCATACAACCCGAGGTTTATAGGGCATGTCGTATGATGAAAAACTGGGCGAAAGTCACTTGCTCCCGTAACGTGCCTTGCGCCCAATGTCAAAGGGTATGTACTTGTACTTGATCATGTGCCTGTGATGGGATGAATGTGAGCGAGAGATCGTTTGAAAGGCATGAACATACTGTATTTGACGTCGCATCGTCAAAGCGAACAGCACACAGAAATAAACAACCAGAATCGGCCAGTAGACTGGAACATCAAATACACCAGAGGTGGTGCACAGGAGGGAAATCAGCGTAGCCCGAGTCGCGCTGAGCCTAAGCGTTGATATCAGCACTACCGACATATTGGTAATTGACGAAACACAGCACCAGAACTGCCATTCCGGCAACCTTCTCACGAAAGGCCTGAATTCATCATCCCTTTGAGAAGGAAGAGCAGGTCCGTTGTCGTCAGTTGCACCTTCTTCAATCTCATCCGCCAGGAGATCCTCCTGAAGGGAGGGGTCGAACTTTGGTTGCAAGAAAGCTAGGAGAAGGTTGAGCAGGTAGATTGCGAGACCGTCTGAGGGGAGGAGTTAATATCTGACGGCGGCACAAGACAGGAATCAAAACGCGTACAGCATACTGTTCCAAAGTCCGTGGAGGATTAGCTTCAGTCATCTTTGCATATGAAACATTGTGACGGACCAATGTACCACTGCAGATGTTGCAAACCAATTAATAAGTTCCCAACCATGTATCATTGGTAGCTAGGTTCTGCTTACCCCCTGAGAGAAGACGATACGCAACATGAACACAGCAAGTAGTCCCAACGTTCCCAACCATCTCTGGATAACGTGGGGAGTCCACCGGTCAAGGGTTTGTTGATACTGGCGCTGCGCTTTTGAAATCGAAGCTTGAACAGCTTGCAGCGGCGTTGAAGCCTGAGGTTCATCCGAGGACATCATGCCAAGTCGTAAAGCACGGAAAACAAGAGAAAGGATAAATGGTTTTGATGGTTTTCCACTACGACCTAGGAGAGCGTGGTTACTGTGCAGTGAAACCAATTAAAGCGGCGACCTTCTGGGTTTGAATCACATGCTCATCGACCATCGTTGTCGGCAATGGGCAAAGGTTGCTCAAAATCTATCATTGTATGTGATCAGAAATGTCTGAATTCGAAGGGTTTACCACCCTTCGTTGAACCAATTCCACTTCTTCGAATCCATCGAGCTGCCTACATGCACACCAGCTACGGGGTTTTGCGGTATCAGGTCTTGGCAGGTGCAATGATACACTACTGCATTAAATCTGTTCCCGCATGAATGATCATCAATGACGCATCGAGGACCCGGAGCGTGGCTCCCTGCGTTGTAATTCTCGATGATACTGTTCGTATCAAAACTCACTGACGCTGACATCGAGATATATACATCCAGTAACAAGTGGGTGATGGTTACCATATAGGAAGGAGCAGCCTCCTGTACCAAGCTTGTTGCTCATCTTCCGACTCATTAGGGGAAAGCTCATGGAAAAGCAAGTGGCTTGGTCCTTTGGGTGAATTATTAGCTAACTGACTTACAGGATTCCAGAAGGCTGGTGGACAACTGTTGACTTGTCAAATATACCATCGTAAGCTAGTTACCTCTGTATAGGAAGAAGTAGCGCCTTACTGGAGTCATGGATACACAGGGATATCCCAACTGTAAGATGACCTTGCAGGTGGCTCACCTTCCAGTTGACATGAGATCCCAAAGGCAGTTGGTTATGCTCTCAGTATTCTCTTGTATGGCATTTTGATAGTGCAGACATGTGAGCACCCTTCTGAGCATGCCGTCCTGCCTCTCAATTTCACCCAGCCATTTATCATACGAGGTTCCCCAAGGATTTTAGGCGTATCAGAATTTACGGTACGAATCCCCTTCAAAGATACTGCGTCTTACTGAAACGTAACACTTCCACTTTGCAAGTGTGGATCCTTTTCGGTCTCGAAACCCTTAGCTTCGCTTTTGCACTTTATGAGATGTTGCAAGGAGCTATCATCCACTGCCTCTCTTGCATCCCGCTATCCTTGACACCCCCGATACTCTCCTCATGGTCATTTGAAGCAATTTCCATTCTGACTGGTCTCAGTAACTGTCCAAGAAGTCTCCTCGTCGATATGATGATTGATTGAGTTCTTAGCCTCATTCATGGCGCATGGATTTTATTGCTGGAGGATCCGCGTCATGGGTCGCTCCTGGTATGTGCCGATTTTCGTCATGATGGTATGTCCAGTCTCTACGCCATTTGTGTAGTGACCAACACTGCATACCACAGACATCTCTGCTACAATGTATCTTCTTGGGTCTTGGAACAATGGTTTGGCTTTGAGTATATATACGGCGCAACGTCTCACACCCAGTCTCTCCATAGTCTGACGGTCTACTGCTAGGCTCATCTGCAATTTCAGACGTGGGTTCTCACTTCCTACAAGCCACCAACGATATTGAATACTAAATATCAGATATGGATGATCGCGAATTTTGTATGCGATCTCATTATCACTATTGAGACGACCCGGCTGGTGAGGACAGGACTAACCTTTGAGCGTCCTGCCATGCTCAAGTTGTGATCCAGCTGTTTCAGCGCGGGGCTGGATCCTCGTTCAAGAATATCCGTGGCCTGGTCACAAAGTTGATAAGGCTGACCATCGAGACCGGTGCAGTTACCGCAGCAGCAATGTTGCTACAGTTTCTATTGTCACAGTTAGATCGAACGCAGGGCTTACCTAGCTACTCCGAAGATGGTGGCTTGTTGATTATAAACCCAGGTGGCTCAACTGTTCAACTGTCCATGTACGCTTCAGACTCGCTCTTTGAGGGAAGTGCACTAACGGATAGAACCTTAGCTTCTATTCGATATCGAGTCTGTAAGCTGAGACATCTCTCCATGAATAATGCTTATGGCGGCTCAGATATGCGAACTGTCTGTTGGCCACATTAAACGCTCGTCTCGTCATCTCCAAAGACTCGGCACGCGTACATCAAGTCTCGACAATCCTATTTGATGTACCTCCCTTGAGTGGTGTCTCGGAGCGTCGATCATGGTTGGGTTTCTGGACCCCTCCAACAAAAACAGATTGAGCATCGTCACCAGTATCCTAGCCACGAACCCGTGTCATAAGGAGTCATGCGGATTGAAGCACGAACTGCTTGCCATGAAACTGCCCATATCTAACTGCGATTGATTGGTGGTCACATCAATACAGTCAGCGGGTGCATCAGAGGTCCGAGTGCTACCTCTTGGTGCTGTGCAGAGCACGTACAGGATCCTGTTAGACTTAACATTATTCCAGTATTATTAGCATCATCTCGCCACCAGTCCGCTTACATCATCACGCACAATCATGTTTCTGTACGCGCGTCCTTTCTCTCTTTTCCTCAGCGATTATCTCGATACGATACGCTGAGACTGACTACGTCTAGCTCCAACAGATCCGTGATTGTTTCCATCAACCACGCTTGTGTATAACAGCTTTTGCATCAACCTTTATTACGGCATCCGTGAATGTCACCTTGGTAACTGTGCAGTGAACCGGTCAAGGCGGCGACCTCCTGGATTTGAATCATCTCGACGCTCATCGTTGTTGGCACTATCGTTCCGCCTGTGTCTGCAAAGGTTTGCTCATTTCCATCGTTCTATTTTTCGTTGAATCAATACGAATTAGTTGATGGTCGTGCTGCGTTTCTGAGGACTAATTTACCACGAGTTCATCAAATCCTTCGAGCTGCCTACATGCACACCGGGCTTACATGCACACCGGGACTGCCACACAGCTACGGGGTTTGCGGTGTCATATACTATTCCCGCACTCTATCCCTCACATGGACGGCCCCATCCTATGCGGGTTATTCATATCAACTTCGGTCGTAATCATGATCGCGGACGCTCGCGCCGGAATATATATTCCAGTGAAAGAAGTAACAGCTGATGCTCACCATACATCAATCCTCTCAGATTTTGTACCTTCAAGTTGCTACCCATCTCCCGACACCATTAGCTGACCGCCTTGCAGTATGTCGGGAACGTCATCCGGTGTCGACTCCTTAAATCTACCATCGTGAGTTGTCTTTGTATAGGAAGAAGTATCATTGATTCGAGTCATGGATACACAGGGATGTATCAACTGTAAGATGACCTCGCGGATGGCTCGCCTCGCAGTTGACATGAGACTCCGCAGGCACTTGGTTATACTCTCAGTATTCTCTTATACGGCATTTTGATAGTGCAGGCATGTGAGTCCCCCATCTGAGTGTGTCGTCCCCGGGCCGCAAGCCCCTCTCAATTACACCCAGTCATTTATCATGCGAGGTTCTCCAAGGATTCCAAGTGGATCAGAATTTATGGTACGAACCTCTTCTAAAGACGCTACAGCTTATTGAAACATAACACCTCGCAAGTGTGGATACTTTTCGGTCTCGAAACCCTTAGCTTCGCTTTTGTACTTTATGAGATGATGCAGGGAGCTGGTATCCACTGCCTCTCATGCATTCCACTATCACTCTCGACACTAACACTCCCCACCTGGTCATTTGAAGTAATCTCAATTCTAACTGGTCTCAGTAAGCGTCCAAGAAGTTTCCTTCGCGATGTGCCAATTGATACAGTCGTTACTAGCCTCACTCATGGCGCATGGATTTTATTGCTGGAGGATCCGTGTTATGGGTCGTTCCTGGTATATACCTATTTTCGTCATGGCGGTATGTGCGGTCGCTACGTCATTTATCTGGCGACCAACATTGCATAACGCAGACATCTCTTGCCCAATGCATCTTATTGTCTCTTGGAACAATGGTTTGGTTTTTTAGTATATATGCCGCGCAACCTCTCACAGCCAGTGTCTCTCGATAGTCTGACGGCCTACTACTAGGTTCATCTGGAATCTCAGACGTGAGCTTTCAATTTCCTACAAGTCACCAATGATACTGAATGCTACATATTAGACATGGATGATCGCGAATTTTGTATGCGATCTCATCATCACGATTGAGACCACCCGACTAGTGAGGACATGATCAACATTTGAGAGTTGTGCCATACTCAAATTGTAATCCAGCTGTTTCGGCGCGGTGCCACATCCTCGTTCAAGGATACCCGTGGCCTGGTCACGAAACTGATGAGGCTGACCATCGAGACTGGCGCAGTCACCACAGTAGCAATGTTGCTGCAGTTCATATTGTCGCTGTTAGATCGAGCAACGGCAGTCAATGACTCCTCCGAATATTATAATGGGTTGTGGTTCGTGAACCCTGGCTCCAAGGTTCTTCAACTGTCCATGTACGCCCCAGTCTCGCTCTTTGAGGGAAGTGCAAGTACTGATGGATAGATTTTTAGCTTCTATTCGATACCGAGGCTGTGAGCTGAGACGTTTCTACTCCGTGAATGCTGCTTATGGCTGCTTAGATATGCGAACTGTCTGTTGGCCACATTAAATGCCCGTCTCGTCATCTCCAAAGACTCGACACGCGTACACCAAGTCTCGACAATCCTATTTGATGTACCTCCGTCGACTCTTGCCTCAGAGCGCCTGGCTGACAACTATATCAATGTGACCATCGGTCAATCGCCGCTAGATGTTGACAGTTTCATGGTAAGTAATTTACACTAGGATCTTCGTGACTTAACGACTTCGCTCGTAGGATACTGGTGGTGACGCTCAAACTGTATTTGTTGGAGGGATCAAGCAAGAGGGGGTGTCAGAGGTCTAAGCGCTAATGATCTTGTTCTAATCTAATCGGTTGGGCTCGAAGAGCCCGAATCCAGAGCAACCATGATTTTTTCCATGAGCCACGAGGGTGCCAGCACTGGACGGAGCAAGCATTCTTAATGCATGGCGCGTTAGAAACCGGAGCGGGCCTACGGGTAGACGTGCTTATTGATATCGTTGGCAGCGCTGTGCCAGAGCAAGGTTAATGGACAAATCCATCGCTCAGCGTGCATATGTCTTACTTTTCCATCATTCTAACCTCAGTTGAAACCATACCGAATCGATCACTAGTACTGTCGAGCTATTTCTCCCCTGTTGGTAATCAGTATGAGTGCCAGTGGTCAGACCGGTCACCGTCACCGATCCCGAAGGCCGGCTTGAATGCGGGACTCAGCTACTACGCCACGCTGTGCTCTTCGAGACTATTCAAGGCTTATTGAATCCGTCGAACTGCCTGGTACATCCACCTGCTCAGCAAGTTATCCTGCATGGGGTTTTGCGGTCCTACGACGCCTTAAGGGCCGCTTTACCTTGCGATGATACATCATGGCATGTTTGTTCCCGCAGTATGATACACAACTGGAAATCATCGATTATCGCCGACTCAGACAGCAAATGGAGTCGAGGCAATGCATGCTTAGTACATCCTATGCAGGTTAGGAACACTAATCATATCGGAGCTCACCAACACCGGCATCGAGACAAGGTGATAGTACTACCTGACATATAGGAAGGCAGCCTCTCTCAGGTCTTGTACCTGGCCACTCATCTTGCCACTCATCATGGAAAAGCAAGCAGCTTGTTTCTCCGGGTGAACTGCCAGCTAACCGACTTACAGGGTTCCAGAAGGCTTGTGGACAAGTGTCGACTCATCGGATCTACCATCGTGAGCTGGTTACTTCTGTATAGATTGAACTAGCGTCTGACTCGGGCCATGATACACAGCGATGTACCAGTCGTAAGACGACCTTGCGAATGGCTCCCCTTGCAAGCTGACACGAGACCCCAAAGGCAATTGGCTATGCGCTCAGTATTCTCTTGTATGGCATTTTGATCGTGCAGACATGTGAGCCCCCTTCCCAGCACGTCGTCCCGCAAACCTTCTCAATGACACTTAGTCATCTACCACACGAGGTTCTCCAAGGATTCTAAGTGGATCAGAGTTTACGGTAGGACCTAAAGACGCCTGTGCATCGTACTAAAACATAACACCTCGCAAGTGTGGATCATTTTCGGTCTCGAAACCCTTAGCTTCGCTTTTGCACTTTATGAGATGTTGCAAGGCGCTAGCATCCACTGCCTCTCATGCATCCCATTATCACTCTCGACCCCATTAAGCTCTCACTGGACATTTGGAGCAATTTCCATTCTGACTGGGCTCAGTAAGTGTCCAAGAGATCTCCTTCGCGATATGCCGATTCATAAAGTCTGTAGTTTCACTCATGGCACATGGATTTTATTCCTGGAGAATCCGTGTCATCGGTCGCTCCTGGTATGTACCGACTTTTGTCATGATGGTATGTCCGATCTCTGCGTTATCTGTCCCGCGACTAACGTTGTATAACGCAGACATCCTTGCTGCAATGTATTATATTGATTATCGGAGCAATAGTTTGTCTTTTGAGTATAAATATCGTGTAACCTCTCACAGTCGGTGTCATCTTACTAGTATGGCGACCTAATCCTAGGCTCATTCGGGATCCCAGACGTGAGTTTTCACTTTCCTAAAAGCCTCCGACGATACTGAGCGCTGACAACTAGATATGGATGAGTGCGAATTTTTTATGCGATCTCATCCTCACGATTCAGACCAGTCGACTGGTGAGGAAAAGCCTAGCATCTGAGCGTCGTACCATCATGCTCAAGTTACCATCTAGCTGTTTCGGCGTGGGGCCACGTCCTCTCTCAAGGCTACCCGTGGTCTGGTCAGGAAGCTGATAAAGCTGACCGTCGAGACTGGCGCAGTTACCACAGCAGCGATATTGCTACAGTTTTTATTGTCGTTACATCGAAACAACCCCATCTCTGTGGGTACGACCGTTGTAAACCTCCCTCCCTCGGTTGTCCAACTCTCTGTGTACGCCGCGGTCTCGCCATTTGAGCCAAATACACTGATGGATAGAACTTTAGGTTTTATTCGATATCGAGGCTGTGAGCGGAGATATCCTTACTCCGTGGATAGTGCTTATGGCGGCTTAGATATGCCAACTGTCTGTTGGCCACGTTAAATGCCCGCCTCATCATCTCCAGAGACTCAACACGCGTACACCAGGTCTCGACAACGTTATTTGATGTACCCCCGTCGACTGTTGTCCCGAAGCGCCCGACCGACAGCTATGTCAATGTGACCATCGGTCAATCGCACTTGGATACGGGCAGTTTGACGGCAAGTAACTTGCGCTGGAATCTTCACGACTTGACGACCTCGTTTACAGGACACTGGTGATGACGTTCAATCTGCATCTGTTGGAGGGATCAAGCAAGAGGGGGTCTAAGTGCTATCTCCCTGCTGCAGCGCGCAAGGATCCCAATCCTCGTACTCCTCTGCTTACGTTGCATGTTATATAATTGCTCCATCTTCGCCGTCCGGTATTCGATACTTAGGCAATAACATTACTATCCATGTGTCTACAAAATCTGGCCTTGTGTCACAGTCCCAAGTCTCAGAATCGCATGCAGGAATCTAGCGTCCTATTCATCATCGTATGCAAGATCGTGGCGTGTCGCAGGCACTAAGATAGGCCACGACACAGGTGCACACGGACTAGAAAACAAACGGTATGACAACCTTCCTTTCCTTGGGGTAATCTGGGAACTTCTCATGGTACCACTGATGTCCCCTGTAAGCCCTCGCTATCATGAGGAAGATCTCCGATAGAAAGAAAAGCCACGGCGGCTGAATAGCACGCACGATGGCAGCGAATGACGTCATGGGAGGAACCGGAGCAGCAGCGAGTGCAAAGCCGAACCACTCTGTCCATTCACAGAAGTAGTTTGGGTATGAGATATACGTGTAGAGGTAGCCGTGTGGGATGCCGTAGTGTTCTTTCTGCTTCTTGTTGTCTAACTTGGCTTTGCCTTTCGCCTTCGCGTTACGGCGGATATTGAGAAGAATTTCGTCATGCAGGATGTTTCCACATAGGCCTGCGAACCAGACCGTAACTCCGACCCAGAACGACGGTCGTTCAAAAGCGCCGGTGAGAAAGGCGGACGCAGCACTCGATCCTAGATACGACCCCATAAGAGTGGCGTTTACGATATTGAAGAAGCAGCCAGCGAGGGGGACGGCAATGTGAGACTTGGAGCGAGAAGGTGTTCGCAACGGGGATATGAGGGCGCGATTTGCGTAATGAATGATGAATAGGCTAGCGAGGAACAGCTGAGGGCCAGTGAGGGGACCAACATCTGCCTTTGAAGACGCCAAGGGTGCTTTCGCGAGCGCATATACAAAGGCAATCGGTGAGACGAGCTCCATGACGATCCATGACTTTATTCCATCAACCACGAGGATGCTAGCACTGGATGGAGCGAACCTTCCGAAGGGTGCGTTGATGAGCAACTGAAACGGGCAGACGATTGGTGGTACGAAGAACAATAGCTGTCTCGCAGCTACCTGCCATGTCAATAC
>KN819336.1:278046-289219 GCA_000827475.1 Paxillus involutus ATCC 200175
CCCCGAGCTTCGCCGAGATTTGAAGGCCTGACGGCCTGAATTGGCGGTCCCCGAGTAATCCGGTCTCCGGAGTTAACAACGGCCACAACTCCCCGCTAGATTCTTGAGTGAAGCCATGGCGACCCATTCCGTATTTTTTTTTTCCATTCTGGCCCGGATCCAAGAACATTGCGACCCGTTCAGAATTGGGTAAACGGACAACGCATACTTCACAAGTACGGCGAGTGAACTTGGGAATAAATATTAAAAATACGGTCCTGGCCCGCCACACTCAGGCGTCTGCGTTTCTCAACGTGGGGGGGACGTATGTCAGCCCCAAGAGTTCAAAGACCTCTCTTTCGGATTTGGGGAAGAAGAGCTTTGAGTCATGCCGTCGTGAACTTTTTTGTCCTGATGCTCAGCGACTTGCTACCGCAAGAGAAATATTGGCAGTGCTCACATTCCTGATGAGTCAAACTTCAATCCCCTGGATCGTTGTCGTGTAAGCCGCCGCGATATGAGGACTGAGAGGACTGAGTCGTACTTTTCCTGTTTCGCCCAAAGACGAAGATCCCTTTCAAACATCGTAGAGCCTGTCCTGAGACCATTACACTTGGGTTAACATTCCGGGATACCGTGCCGCTATATCAGGGAATTAACTGACCATCCGACCACCGCAGTCCAGAACACCTCAGGGGCAGCAAAAATCAGATCTACACGTCTGTACACACGTTCGCGCGCTGGGTCGTGGGGAAGCACAAACACCGTGAGCGCCTTTGCCAGCGAATCCCAGTGGTGTGTGCGAAGGACATTATGCTGGTGAAACTCGGACATATCTAAACGTTCAAGGGTACGTTAATCGTACGACGGAGGAAACTCGGGCGCGGAAACCTTACACAACACATGTTTGACGAGTCCTATGAAGCAGGGACATGGAGCGTTAGAGTTACCTGAAAATCTAAGAGAGAGAAAGGGCCCACCGCGTTCGTGCAACCGCCGCACAAGCTTCTTACACAGTCCGTTAACCTTCTGAGAGCCAAGACTCCAGTCTGTGTGAGTGATGACGATATCGACATCATTGCTCTGTGGCTTGCCACGTCTATAACTGATCCGCCCGACGACCAGAAATTATAAGGCGGGTGATATTTAGAAACGTCAAACAGGAATTTAACAGCTGGTCAGGAACCAGAAGTACAGAGAATGGACTGACCCGCCTGCGATGACACTTGTACAGCCTTCCTCAACGGACTGCAATTCTTGCATGACCAGTCGGCAGATTTCTTCGACTTCCTGGCGAGGAATCCTGAAAATCAAGATAAGCACCCCCACATTGAGTTTTGCAAATTTATGAAATGACCATCGCAGAGGACCATGGCCACGACCATCAATTCATGCGTTTATAAACGTCGTCGCAGTAGACTCACGTCTGGCTGAGGTCGTGTCGGAGAGCCAGTGCAATTTTGATAGACTTCTCCGTTGTCACTTCATCCTTCGCAAGGTTTGACTCGAGGAGAGATAGAGTATCTTCGTCCGTCACACCTGGCGTTACTTCGTAATACCTTTCGAGTTCTTCGATTGTTCGTAAACCAAGAGAATAAAGTCGTCTGGCGGTGTGGGGGCCGATGCCATGTATGGCATTGAAAATGGAGAGCGATGAAAATCGGCTGGATGCCGATTTTTTTTCTGTGATCAAAGAAGATCGATTCCAACGAAACTCCAGATATGATCAATTCAGCTCACGGGCTTCCGCTATCTCGCCAGTCTTGACAAATTCCTCAACCTGAAATAAGGACGCTGTGGGACAATCGAGGGGAAAATGGGGGACGTAACCATACCAGGGAGACAAGTTTCTCGCCGAGAAACGGCAACTTTGCAATATCAGCTTGTTGGGTTCTCTCACTGAAACGGTAAGGAAAAGCTGAACGACAAAATAATGTTATCATATTCACTAAGGTGGACCCTGGTGGAGGCCCTGACCGACCTTTGACAGTCTGGAGGGGAAACGGTCACACGCTCGGGTGAAGACCTGAGTAAAATGACGCTCACAGCTATGGCCCGAGCGTAGCTCAACATGCTTCTCTCTTCCCCTTCCAGAAACCTAGACCGGCGTATGACGTCAAGTTCTTTTACAAGAGTTTGGTTGGGGCAAATAAGGGGTGAAGCTCTCTGACAACAAAAACGCGAGATATGTTTCAACGCCGCAACGTCGGCTGCGTTCATACTGGCTCCTTGATCAGTCGAACTTTGAGGCTCTCCGCTGGCATCCGGCGGAGTTTCCGGATGCTCAGAAATATTTGACTTGACTTCAGGACATCTCCTTTCAGTATTGTCACGGAGGTCGTTAATTGCGGAGTATGCGCCACATGGAAGCAGAGTGCGGGAACTGATGGAGTGTCTAAGCCAGTCGGGTGTAACGATGGCCTTGGTTTTCTATGGACAAAATTAATGGCCAGTGTGGGCAACAAATAATGAGAGAGACACACAGCGAGCTCCCAGTCAATGTGCCTTTCCAGGCGAGGTCTCATATGTACGGTGGTGACGATAACATCCGCCTGTTCTACGTCTGCTGTGAGTTGGAGCTCTTGTCCCCCGACACCACCGCTAGAGCTCTTTTCAACGAGGTTGATGAGACCCTCCAATACACCAGATTGTAGTTTAACTGGTAGAATATGTACCCTTAAGGGATGGTCGATTACAGGGCTCTGCCGAGCGCTTGGTGGGGAACTTTGATGGACGCGCTTTGATGGACCTTGAACGCGGTCTGAATCAGAGCTACCAGCGTCACTAGACACAGACCTGGGTGAGTGTGGCCTCTTGAAAGGCATCAAAGAACCTAGTGAGCTCAAGGTAACGAGTGGAGTGATCTAGTCGACTACTAGCATGTCGTCGTCGTCGTGGCTGACTAATCAATCCGCAGGTGTGAGAACGGACAAACTTACACTCCGAGTGCGTGAGTTGACATGGCAGCCAACACGTTTCTAACCCCATAAATTCAGAGACAAGCAGCCATGTGTAATAGCGTATGCGGTCCCTGTCCCACCTTCATTTCTCGCTTATTTTAGATCTTAACATACTCAGATTTGAATTGGCTGAGCTCACAAATCCTGCTGACGTAGATCAACCGACGGCAGGAGATGTTGCCCGCAAGGTTCAAGGTGCCCGAGTAACTTACATACACCATCAGGTAACATATACCGTGAGGTAATTGAGGTAATGCTCTCGGGTTTACGGCGCTTATGGATTTTGCAGTCGACAGAGGTGCCTTCAAAGAATGGAACGTCTCATATGTGCGAGAAAACAAGGCTGACGTGCGCTGACAGGTGGGCCATGCCACCCTTCGGAAGGTATTCTCCAGTTGGGGTCTCGAGTCTGACATCCGCTGGATGGTTGTTTCGCAGTGGGGCATTGCATAGCTTTTGGAGGCTTTTGGCAGTGATGGTACAACTACTTTATTCGGTCTAGGCAGCCGGGCCTTTGAGTTAGATCCCTGAGTTTTTCTTGCCAAGAAACTTGAAGTAAGTCAGTGTCGATATGGTTTGAGGCGAGGCTGTTTTTTTTTTCCAAAGCTCCTCCGCCGATCTGTCCGGATCCACACCTTGACAACCTTCCCCCCTGCCATGCTATGCTTGGAGGTGAGATGAGGTCCCGAAGTACCGCTTGACCCAACGCAAATATGAGAATTATTTCAGTAGCTAGGAATTCTTCCTCCACACCAAACGACTGTGCACTCATGAACTGAGTAGCTGGAGTGACACCGACCTCGGCAGCGATATGCCCACCCGTGAGCTCCCGTCCATGGGGCACTTCCTGGCACTTCCGGCAAGTAATCACTGCCCCTTAGTGGCCGACAACGCGCCGATTAACCTCCGATTAGTCTGACTCGATTAGTGGTGGCCCCACCACCGTACCCCGTCCTCCACAGTGATTCTCCTCTTTCGATCCAGACGACCGATTGCGGGGTCGAATCATCATCGACACCCACAACGACCTCCCCCCCGTCCCAGTGGTGTCTCACCACTCAATAAGTCTCTAGGTACGCACATATATGGCGCCCTAATGCGTTCAGAAATAACTGGCGTGCATCAGCACCGACCTACTATGTAATGGAATTTGTTGAGCGGAGCGGGGTTTGCCCGGGAGGAGCAAGCTAGTAACTATGGAGAGAGCCTGTCGGGTGTCCGTGTCAAATGGAAGGACGGGGAAGAAGTGATGTGCCCTCGCAAATGCGTGTGGATGCAAACTCTATCCTCTGCTCAATCGACAAGCGCGCTTTCCAGAACAGGTTACCGACACGCATCGATAAGATAGTTTGGCTTTCTATGTGCAGCGATCCCAATGCAATCATGCTGAGATCTAGACACAACGTGGCGACGCGTGATCAATATTTTCCTGTCTCGTCTTGACGCGTCGGAGTGCCTGGTAGTGCATCGGTGGCCTTACGATAACCTCCGGTGTAGTTCTTGACTTGGTCGATCACTATAAACCATTTCTTGATCTTTCAGTTTGGGATACTTGACGCTAAACGGATCTTGGAAGCTCCTCTGACTGGCTGCACGTCGTTCCCAATCAGATCCAGCCTATTTGCGAGGTCGGGATTTGTGCTCGACACTAGTCTGTGGGCCCAACTGGAACATTTGCATGCATATCCGAGATTAGCCCCCTCGTACCGTAACAAGGTAGTCGTGATGATATCTACTAGTCACTCCCTCCCAAAAAGTTCCAAATGCAGATTTTATACATAAAAAGGACGCCTCTGCCTATGATTGGAAAGTGACTTTGACGTTTGGGCCCGACACGCGGAATCAATATATATCGAGGCCAAATGGCGGCGCCCCCTTGTCGCATAAGCTTGAACATTCTCGATGAGTCAGCTCGGTGAACCCGGGGCGCCCTCGGGGCCGTCGCATAGGTCCCCGCACCCTTTCTGGCCCTTGCAAGGGTTGCCCTATGCAACCCTCGCTACTTTGTGCCATGCAAACGACGCTTAGTGCCATGTGTGCCGTTTGGCGTGATCGCTATTACTGCGTGTTGCTGTAAATGCTTTGTGCGGATGGGGCTTACCATCATTTTAAACATAATCGATCAGGGTCACTCAGGATCAGTCTGAATGCTGAGCATCCCAAACTCAAAACTGGTGGTCGCACTTGAAAAAATATCGTGAAGGCACCGAAATGGATCTACATCCCTCTCCTATAGTACCGCCGAGCCATGTGAAGGCGATGAAATTCTCAAATCAGAACCTGTTCTTGATTTGGATCCATAGAAGTGGTTACGACGGTCCTACTAGCTATAAGCGCGGTATAAATCTGGATGGGACGAGTACGAAGGACACAAGTTGTAGCATATAACTATTCCCCTCTGTATCGTTAAAGGACACCTTCGCTTGCACAACTACCTCCCATGGCGCACCCCATGTTACAACCTCTCACAACAGACACTTCTTTGTTGCCCCCTACACCCACCAGCGACATATCATGGGACCAACAACGCTCACCCTACTCCGCCGACCCAATCGACGCTATCGGCTGGGGCTACTACACCCTCCCTCCATCACCTCCAGCTTCCGTCAGTTCCAACAGGACTGACTCCCCTGTGCCAAGTCTCAAGATGCTCGCATCACGCGTCAGCCCCGACTCCCTATCAGAGGGTGAACCACAACATTGTCTGTCCACACGCCAAGTGTTTGACCTTGGGGAGTGTGTTGATATACCCTCCTCATCCTCTTCTTCTTCGACGCCACCGCCGCTATCTTGTCAGTTGTCCTTGTCCGCTGATAGCGGAGAACATCCGGCTAAGCGACCTATCACATCTACCATCGGTGGAGTCAAGAAGCCGCGCGGTAGTGGGGAACGGATCACAACCAAATATTTTGTCCCTCCAGACGTCACTGGACTGACCAAACGCGAGGCACGCCTGGTGAAGAACAGGGCGGCGGCGTTCCTTAGCCGGCAGCGGAAAAGGGAGGAATTCGAAGCCATGGAAATGTAGGCACTCTTCGTCATGCTCCAGTTCTTCGGTGATTGACGTTGTCTTGCCAAGTCGCGTCAAGGAACTTGAAGAGGAAAACTCGCGACTCCTGACCATTGCCAAAAAAGGAAACCGATATGATGAGCTGCTCTGCGAAATGGAACATCTACGGTTGCGCCTAATGGCATCAGAGAAGCGCGAACGAGAGCTCGCAATGGAACTCGCAAGCAACTCTGCGCACAATCAACCAGTCAAGACAGAGTCGCACGATCATATCTTTCCTCCCGCATCATACCCGCCATTTGCTCCTCTGGGTCAGAATACGGCAGCTTCCGTGGGTTTGATGGTAAGAGTGTTTCGAGTTGCACCCCGTTAGACTGTGATGTTGATGTAATATAATAGAAACAAGCCCTCTTATCCGTGCTTCCGTCCCTTCTTTCTTTGCCACCGCAGTCTCCACTGCCTGTTACTATCTCCGTCCCCCTACCAAGCTCTAGCGCGACAAGGACCTCAACCCCGCCTTTCGGACACCCATCTATTTCCACGGATGCCAAAGAACAGCAGCGCCAACAATTTGCTCATGGCTGTGTCGGGTTTAATTCGAGCTCCGCAGACTTCGACTCTTTGAGGGCACTGGCTATCGGTGCCGACCCCTCTGAGGGACATCGAATGGACGCAGAAACTCTTCGCACCCTCGGTAACCTTGCGATTTCCTTCGAACCATCACCGATTGAAGAATGCCGACTTCGCGTGCGCGTCCATTTTTCAGAGTGTCCCGATAAGGTTGCTCTGTCTTCAATGGACGAGAACAGACCAAGAACGTCCTCACTCGCCTCGTGGGCAGGACCAGACACGGTATTCCCTTTGCAACCGTTTGCATCAGCTCCACATTCGGCACCGGTCGCCCCCTCTCCCCCATGCAATCTAGACACTTTCATGGGCAACTCGCATACCAAGTTGAGCTTTGACGCTCAGGTGATGCCATCCGCATGTCCTCCATTTGGACACCATCCCTCAGCCCAGGCATTTGAATACTATCCTGGATTCCTGGAGCAGATTCCCGAAGACGCTGCCAAGCATTGTGCCCGAGCAGCATGGAAGGGCATGCCTCAGATCAACACCCAATGCGATTGGGACATCTCGGTCTCATGACCACAGCTTCGACATTCTCGGTTGTATTCCATTTTTAAGATCTATTTGATGGTGGCTTCAGTTCTGATATATGTATTACCTTATAGACTCTTTGGAGTCGTCATTCTCTTCTACCACGGACTACATTAAAAGTAAACTATGCGGCTCAGGAGCTGGATATCTTTCAATAGTCATCGGATCTGACGTTAATTCTGTAGCATGGCAATTGTATACTAGTAGTACTACCATCGAGTTGACCTTTGATGAGAAATCAACGTTTCAACCTCATGTTTTGGATGTCGGCAGCATTAGCTAGGAGAGCAAAGGGTTCATTTAACATTAAGGCGAGGGAAAGGGAAAGAGTTGATGGAAGTCCTCCTCCACACGCGCTCTGTCATCCACCATGGTAGGCAAGAAAGATGCTAACTAGCAGCTATGTACACCGCCGCCGTTAGACAGTCGATGACGAGCGTGGGTATCTATCATTCCATATAATGTCATCGGGTTTGCATCAGCACGCACTCTTCAACTCTTGTCCCGACCAAGTCATCCCCATCTATTCAAAAAATATCATACCTTCTAATCATACAACCGCCTTCATGGACACTCAACTCCCCGTTCGCATGACAAAGACGTTCAACAATCCGCCCAGCTACTCGTTTTCTTCTCACCGTCTTCGCAAGACGCTTCGAGACTCCTCTAAACAGCCCATCGTTCTCGTAGCATGCGGTTCCTTCAGTCCTGTCACCTACCTTCACCTTCGAATGTTCGAAATGGCCAAGGACTACGTTCGGCAGAACACCGACTTCGAGATCGTCGGTGGGTATCTTAGCCCGGTTAGCGACAAGTACAACAAGGCTGGTCTACTCAATGCACACCATAGGTGAGCATTCATACCCAGCATCCTAGTTGTCGACGATGGGAGCCTTCTGCACTTGCTGCGTCCGCGCTATTGTTCGGAATCGCTCCTTGCACGATGAGAATTTGTGTGCGCATCTCAGCCATCGTGCACCACTACCGAATTAGTACAGACCCCACCTGAAGGGCCCCCCGTGTCAATTCTCAGCTTTGCGCCAAGTGTCGGGTGTTGAAAATGCACTTGCATGTCAATCACAGGCGGCCAGAGCTGAGAATGGTACTGTGATCCTTTTGCAGGGGTTCACACTTTCCGGGTCGGTCCGTATACTGGTTCCGGTGTATCGGACTCCGGTCACACAGGAGTGTAACATCCTAATTCTCGCGGCTTGGCTCCGCGGCTGAGCCCAAGCGCCGTAAGCGCCCGAGGGGACCATACTTTCGGAACGAACCTGTCTGGTCCGGATAGCTCGCAAGCAGAGGCTTTTATTCCTGTTCATCCCTGCAGGCATTTCTTCATCGCGCATCCTAACCCAAGATAGAAGCTAATCGGTCTCAACCCGGTGTTTTTTAATTTATCAGAGTCAACATGTGCACACTAGCTGCAGAGCAAACTTCTTCGTGGCTCATGATTGATTCATGGGAGGCTTTCCAGAACTATCAACGCACGGCCGTTGTGCTCGACCATTTCGATTACGAGATTAATACAGTCTTGGGCGGTGTATACACGCAGGACGGAGAACACCGCAACGTCCGGGTCATGCTTCTCGCAGGATCAGATCTAATAAGCACCATGTCTGAACCTGGTGTCTGGGCCCTTGATGATGTTAGTATTCTTGTGCTCGTTAAAGCCATTGGGGCTTTTGTTCCTTATGGATGACTGACGTATTCGCGTTAGCTCAATCACATACTGGGCCGATATGGCACGTTCATCATCGAACGCGCTGGCTCCAGCATGGACCAAGCTACGGATAGCTTGGCACGTTGGCGGAACAACATCTACCTTGTTCCTCAGTTGATCCAGAATGATGTATCCTCGACAAAAGTCCGGCTTTTCCTCCGACGCGGACTTTCTGTGCGGTACCTGCTTCCAGCAGCCGTCGTCGACTACATAGAAGAGAATAACCTATACCTGGATGATGGACCTGTGTCGGAAAAGGAGAAGGAGAAGGATAGTGGGTCAGGGAAACGAGAGAGTGATGTGGGGTCCGGGATCAAGACACCTTTGCAGTCATGACATGATATCTAGAGGAGATTTAGACGCTACTGGCTATTATATGATATGTAGAGTTTATCGCATGGGGTGAGGAAGTTTGTATTATTATACTTGTGATATGTACAAGCTTGATGATCGAGGCCTCTGAGGCTCTGACTGCACACCGACAGTACTTGGACCGAACTGCCACAATGAATGACCCATCGACAAGTTGACGCGTTCTTGTATCAATCCTTCCTTTGACACTTGAAGAGTGTCTCTTGCGCAGCTGCACAGAAGCTCGAAAATCTTCGCTGATATCATCCCTGAGCGCGTAAAGGTATACAGGATTACTGTAAGTTGTTGGTCGTATTCGGATTATAGTTGATCAGGCCTAGCAGGACTGTATAGGAGTCTGTTTCCAAGCACACCAACAGCTGGGAAATAACATCTGTCGGGAGGCACGTCTGAGTCTCACCTCTTTCTCCATATACCACCATGGCCACAACGCGGAAGGTGCTTATGCTACACGGGCACGTCTTGATATCTCACTGGAACAATGACCAACACGCTGATTTCCTGATCATAGGTATGCGCAAAATGCGAGCATCTTCAGTAAACGGGTTCGCTCCATACCACCGATCACATTTTCAGATGTAGCAATGATGACGATATCTAGCTTGGGGCACTGCGAAAGGCTATGGGAAAGGATATCGAAATGGGTACGTATCATGATTCTGAACGTCACCATAGGTAGTCAATGCCGAGTTTTCACTCAGTGTTCATCGACGGCCCAGTCGTATTACAACCGGTGGATCTAGATGGCCCCACAGCGAACGCCCTCGGCGCATCTGAAGTGACCACCGCGGATCCGACTTTAACTCCTAGAGCATGGTGGAAAGCGAACCCAGATCGCACTGTGGCTAGTGGGCTAGAGGACTCTTTGAAACTACTCAGGGACGTCCTTCGACAGGATCATTACGATGTGAGCGCTGTGTGTACACCTCCTTCTCAAAAAGCTTAGATCTTGCTGCTTTCAGGGTGTTTTTGGTTTTAGGTGCGTCTAGGAAGGCTTGGGGAATGTTTCATGCCACAGATCCTTTTTCTTCTATTCAGCCAAGGTGCAGCAATGGCAGCTTTCCTTGCCGCGTTGGTGCGTGCCACTACCTGCAGGCGTTTAGGACTGAAACAGAGACTCACCCCGGTTCGCAGCTCGAGAAACCTCATTCATACCCTGTTTTCTTGGTGGACGGCCAGCCACCTCATCCTCCATTGTACGGCTGTGTCCCTCACATTCCTTTTATCTGACTCCGAAGACGGCTTGCTTCAGTCAGTTTTGTGTTTCTGTATCGGGCTTCAAGGTGAATGACCCTTTGGCCAATGAGGTATTCGGACAATCATACGCGACACCAACACTCCATGTCATCGGAAAGACGGACGTGGTAGTGGTCGAGGAACGGTCAAAGATCCTCTTAGACGTGTCAGCCAAAGCGAGGGTCGAAGAACATGAAGGAGGTCAGTTGCAATTCTCTTGGCTTAGAGTCTGCCATTGATGATTCGATTATCGTATAGGCCATTATGTCCCGTCAATAGCCAAGTGGCGAAACTTCTTACGGGACTATCTGCGTGATCCGCTGGGAGACGTGCCCTCTCCTGGCTTCGGAGGGATTTCCCGACCAATAACCCCGTCAAGCACCTTATGATTCCATCCCGAGCCCATCAATATCCTCCACACTCGATGTCGCAGTGAGTGGTGAATTGGTTGACGTAGGAGGTGCATAGAGAGCAGCAAGGGATTTCCAATTGAATGATCTGTCATTTCACCTTGTGTACATCCCAGCCACTGTCTTAGAAGTGGGCAATAGAGGCTTGTGTACAATATGCTTTCACATTGACTTGCGAATACTAATCTCTCACCCCGGTAACTCACAGGTGCCCTGGTTTTTATTGGGCTGACGTGCTTCCCACCTAGTCTCCAAGTCTTAGATCTGGTCTGCATCAAATGCGGGGCGAGAACGAGGCTTTCAGCACTAGTGCAATTCATGG
>KN819336.1:311489-323920 GCA_000827475.1 Paxillus involutus ATCC 200175
GTTCATCTGGCCATCCCGACTCTTCTACGTCACCGGGGCTGTAGGCAGTGAAGGCGCCATGATGCTGGATGACTTCGACGACACAGCGGACAATTCAGAGTCTGATGATTAACCGTACTAGAGCTAATTTAGATTCATTTATTCCAATGTGTTATTTCAACATTGATGGTATACATTTACTTCAGGTACATACTAATACATCATATATCATGTCCTATAGCTAGAACTACTGCCACTTGGGCTAATATGCCTTTCGTCCCCTGTGTCCGGCGCTGTGTCATGGTGCGAGAAGTGTTTGGCTGATGGGAAAGTTACATAAGCGTAACACTTTCATAGCGGGAGTTGCCCACCCCCATTTACAGCTTCCTCCTTGACGCCATCCGCGCTCAAACCCCTACCCTATGAGCCCCTTTTAAAGATCACGTCGCATGTCCTCTTGGCCCCGTCTATCACTAGCAATGCATGGACAGGGAGAGCTTGGGGTCCTAATTACATTACATCATCAGTGGTTGACGGTGCATCGGGACTCGGAATCCTGTCTTGTAGCACCGTGCACAGTGAAGGAACAAATGCCCTTCAGCTTCCGTTGGAATCCCCGTAAAAACTAAATCTCCAGGCCAACTACCAGTTCACCAGCGACAAATAGAATGGTCTTGCCGAGAACGTTCGCAACCTCAACACATCCCTCCACAATTGCGGCCGTTGTACCATGCCTTACCAATGCCGAGATAGCGAGGATCAAGGTCGCTGGGATTGGCCTCCAGATCCGCTGGCACTGAACATTCAACCCATTGTACATGACGTTATGTGTTGAAGGATACCTACTATGGTTGTATCAACGTATCCACATGATGTTGTCTTGGTAAAAAGAGAAGTTCGTGAACATTCCAACTGTGATTGGTGCCGCCTGAGGTGGGGAAGAGCTGAGTGGGCCCTCCAATGATCGTTGGGCTGTTAGCAGTCTCGCGATGTTTCAGCAAAAACGGAGAGCACTAGAATAGTTGCTCGGTAAGACCAAAGCAAGATGTGATGGCATGACTGAGCTGATTCGGCCTCAATCTTGTAAAAATACACACGTCGCTCAGCCACCAATCAGCCACCTCAGAATTCCATCCTATGACACCATTACGTCACGTCAGTCCGGGATACCCAATAGCAACACTTGCTCTTCGTCTTAGTCTACTGGCTCAGATCCGTCGTGCCCCCCATCCGCGGCCCCCCCACAGGCTATTCTAGGCATGTAGCCACTCCTATCATTCGTATAAATTACCTAGCGCTCCGTGGCTACTGGCACTGCGGGTCCCAGCACCGCATATACCCCCTCCTGCAACTCACAAAGCCTCTGACACAGTGAACACCCACTATATCTAATGGCAGCACCCCCCGACAAAAACTTCTTGTCTATTCGATTCACCGAACCTGTCGTGTGTCTCCGAAGCACAGAACGCGAAAGCCGTCATGGCGGTGACACGGACCCACCCCCAGCAGTAGTTCGCGGTCTCCTCACGCTCAAGCTCGCAAAGCCCACCAAAATCTCGAGCATCGAGCTTGAGCTTCAGGGCAGCGCCTCCACTAAGTGGACGCAAGGTAAGTTCCTCATTTGCGTAGCTTCTGTGGCGGTCCGGAGCTAGCCAAAAGTCACAAGACAACGAGCCACTAACAATTTCACCGCTCTGGCAGGAGCCGGACCTAGCCGGCTTGAGACCACCGAACAGTACAAAGTACACTCCGCATCGGCAGTCGTGTTTCAAGCGGGCCTTGCGTCACAGGCACCACAGCGCGCTAGCTCCACAGCAAGACCCACGGTACAGTTTCGCGATGACCATAACGAGCCTTGGAGACAACGTGGAACACCCGGTGCGCGTCTTGGCAGGCCGCCTGGCCAAGGGCACCTGTCAGTGCCTTCTGGCAGCTACTTGCGGAGTGCCAGTCTTGATCCCCGCCACCTGTCATCTCCACACGTCAGGCGACACCTGAGCTCTGATGATCTGCAGATCGAACCCAACAGCGAATCACAGCAGCTACCACAGCAGAGGCAGAATTTTAGCGAACCAGCTCCCCCGTATACCCCTCCCTCCAACCGGCAGTCATTGCTCGACATCGATTCATACCCTTATTCAGCAGGTCAGAGTCCACACCGATCGCAATCTGCGGCCAGCAGTTCGAGATTTGGGGGATCACAAAGTAAGTGGTAACGCGACTGTTGGGATCGAAATGATCATTGAACGTGCTTCAGGTTCCCCCGTTCCATTCACGAGAGGCCTGACACCAGAGGTTCTCTATGACTCGCCCACTGTCAGTATGCACTCGGGGCACGACGTCGCTCTGTCGCGCACATCAAGCATCGAGGAGCTTCCAGAAGACGAGGATGGGTCGTCTCATCTACATCCTGCCAACGTCGCGTATTACGGACTATCCCGTGTCGCGACAGGTTCTTCAGGTCGCAGCCCAGAGTCAGAGTATCGGGGCAGGTCACGGTCGCGATTTTCTTTCAGAAAGGTCGCACATGTCTTCGATGCTATGAGGGAGCGTGTGAGATCCCAGTCACCTCGAGCCGGATCAGAAGAACGCGGTCGGACTTTGATCAAGGGAAAAGATAACGCGCGAGTTGGCGCCCATGGAGTGTGGGATACGTTGCCGCATGTCGGAGTTACTGAGGTCTCCGAGGACGATGGTGTGAATGACCAGAGAGGCGATGGCTGGATTGTCTTCCCGAAGGGTACGTGGATGGCCTATCTTTTGATGTGTAGCGAACTGATCGGCGGTGCAGGGACATACACTTATCCGATATTTTTCACGATCCCAAATAACTCGTCGCCAAGTATGAAAGCCGATCATGGTTCTATGATGTGGAAGGTTAAAGCCGAAGTTAAGCGCCCTAGCGCCCTCAAGTTGAAGATGACCGCGCAGAGAGAGGTCATCGTTGTATGTGCACCAGCAGACAATGACTCGGACGAAGCCGAGGGGATCGATGTCGAACGTCAATGGGACTCTCAGTTCCAGTATCGCATTCAAATCTCAAAGCGAAGCTTCCCTGTCGGCGGGAAGATCCCTATTCAACTTAGCATCACGCCCTTGGCGAAGATCAAGGTGCACCGAATATTAGTACATCTTGATGGTGAGTATTCAAGATGCTTGACTCGCGATAGTTACTTACTGACCCTTCACAAGAGCGCACTGAGTACTACACGCAAGCCAAGACTCACGCCATGTCTGATCCTATACGACGAGCGACGTTGTTGACCGTAAAACACCAGGGTTCTGATGAAAGGCATAGCGAGCCCATCCTACCGCTCGCATCGGAGCATCCTGGAGCCTTCCGAAAGTCTCCCCTTTACCGCTTTCTGGGGCCAGACCAAGACGAATCTGAAATGGCATCTTCATTTACGGGACCAGGACCATGGATAATTCGCCATCAGTTGAGAGTGCCTGATTCTTGTGCGATTCTACGCCCCTCCAACCAAACAAAGGGAAGCAATATTATGGTTGATCATTCACTCAAGATTATTCTGAGGGTGGAAAGGCAAGAAGAAGGTGCAGGGCAGGTAGCTGGGAGGAACAAGTTGTATGATATCACGATACATACGCCCATACGAATCCTATCGGTAAGTGTGTCATGTCCTCTCCAACAGAGGCACACTTACATACACGTACTTTCACAGTGCCGCTGTACCCCGGATTGGACGTCCCTTCCGCGGTACGACGCAGCCTTGGAAGGCGAGTCTGTCGAAGACCAGTCAATTTGTCCATGCAGCACCCGCCATCTACGTGCAAGTTCCCATGGTAGCGAAGCCCCACCTCTCCTTTTGCACCCCGTCACTTCCCGTCACTCGACGCACTCGGGTGCTTCCTCACGTTCTGGCACGTTCAGCACGCATTTTCAGCGAGACGGACTCCCCTCCGACTCCGCCATGAGCCGCAACAACCTCTACGAACGACTTGTATCTGGTCTGGAGAGCGAGACTGGAGAAGCTCCCCCTTCGTATGAAAGCTTTGGTGCTCTTCGGAGTCGGGAGTGCGTTTCGTCTGCTTGATGGACTTGGTTTGTTGGATTCTTTATGCCTCGATAGCTATATATGCTCGATAATTGTATTGATATACTATAGTTCACCCTCTGCTCTTCCTATGTGCATTCAAATGTTCATCCTGAAGTTTCTTGCGCGTTCGTCGGGATGATGTAAAGTGATAGTAAGCACTGAGTGAAGATTATCGGGTCGTTTCAAGTTTGCACGGTGAATTCACAAAATCAACAAGGCTGCTCTAGGCGATGACGTATGGAATGATATTGGATTGCCTTTGAAGCTGGAATCCCGGAGTACTACACCTGTTCCATATCTATACTCCCCACTGAGTCCCCAGTAAGAAAAGCATACCTCGCATGTACATCCTCTATCTAAACATCCCGCCAGCACTCTCGTCGTCTTCCACCACTGCGCGTCCTCCCAGACAGGAGATGGAGCACCGAACAAAGTAACAGGCACAGCAGGTCGTTTCTACACACTCTTTCAAGGAGACGCCCATGCTTTACATAATGGCTACGCGTCGCGCCTGGACTCGGAGAATATACTCTGCACGCACACAGACCAGCTTCCTGTCCCGCGGACCGCGGAATGCCTCAGTACGCGCTATGCCATGAGCCCATGCATCCGAGTGTGTACGACGTAGAGGGTGCAGTTGAGATACCGTGTGGCCAGTCTTATAGTCGGAGGTACGAGGGCTCCGACCCTATGCACCAGCCGCCTATCCGAACCCCCAAGTTCGTATCAAATTCCTCCGCGCATTTACATCATGGTGTTGTTTCAGGGACCCTGCGACGGTGATAGGCACCCTCTTTGCCGTTTATCTTGTTGGTCTTGAGTTACTGGTTTTCGGCAAGCACTTCATTATCCAGGTTGGTGTCTATCTCTCGATCTAGGATTATGACTCTGCAGTCACCTCACAGGTTATGTTGATTCGTAGGTTTGTGGCGTGGTTGTTGCTGATATTCTGCGATGCATCGAGTGGAAAGTTTGGCGCCATGTCCTCGACGTTGGTGTAATATTGGCGGAGCTAGTATACATGTCCATCATGCGTGCTCGCGAACCTGCATGAGTCGACTCGATCATGTTTGTCGTAAAAGGGTTTGTTGTTACCAAGTATTGTGCTAATATGTATCGGGTTTACGATAGACGAAGGTTGTCACTTACAGTTCTCATTTGATAGTGTCTTAATGGGCACGTTTTTCAAGATCCTTGATTCGTCGTGCTGACTCTTTGCATAGCCAGCGTGATTAGTGCCACAAGTACTGGGGGTCTTCGAGCTGGTGAGTGAAAGTTGCATTAAGTCAGGACATGCGGTATAGATGATGCGAATATACAATGTTCTAGATGGTGCTGTAGATCCGACGGGTAGTGGCCGGGAATAAATTACTCTACTTGGGATAAAGTTAGTCGTCACTGGAAGCGTCGTTAGAGCACAATTTCGACAGATGGGTTTCATGTACTTACTCTGCAGATTCTCGACGGAGGAATAGGTCTATTGCAGCGGAGAATGCTGCAAACGCAAGACCACCGCCCAAGACAGCCTTGGGGCCAGAATTTCGTGCAAGTATGCCACCTGCTACAAAGCCAGCTGCAACGGGATTAACCATGTCGTTCTTCGCTCGATACTAAACGGGGGGTTGACATCAATTGGACGACAACGTTCGGATGAGAAGGATAACTTACCCCCTCGATGACGCATTCTATGCCCGCAAACAGTGCTCCGACTTTCCCAAAACCTTTTCCGCTTCGCCACATTCCTTTACCCATCTCCTTGAAAATCTCACGAGCTTTCTGGGTTTGGCTCAATGCTGCTTGTGATTGCGACCGCAGGTAGGGATCTTCGTATGCGAACGAAGCCGACATGAGGGAGAAGAAGGCACCAATCCCCAGACCTAAAGAATAACAAGAAGTTCTGGGCCAAATTCTAATACGTTGCGTTGAACGTAGAAGCGGAGGGTTACTTACCACCTACGCCTGCAATGGCTGTTTTGGCTGCACACGATTCCATGCCGGCTGTCATCCAACCTTGGTATTTTTTAGTTTGCATGATTTGGGCGCGGTCTTCCTCCGTAATACCCGGAGGAAGGGGCTCCCTCCCTGCGGGGAATAGTGGCGCGACCAGAGGCAAGGTCATGGCTTGTACGACGCGCTGCCGAAAGTTGTCAAAATTCTTCCGTTCCTTCGGAGGTGTTGATGATTGTTTGGTCAAGGCTTCTTTACATAAGCGATCCTTGTTGTACTCCTCCGAGTTACGGAGTGGGGTGTCACATCAATCGATTGTTTTACAGGGATTTTGTGCGTCATTTCCCAACCTGCCAACAAATCTCCAGGCCCTGCCGCACTCTCATGGACTTCCATACTCTGCCACTCCTGTTTCCAACTGCCATAGCTTCATGGGATGACGAAGAGCCTTTCATCGTGCTTCATCAAGTCTTGTGCCGATTCCCATATAGAGCTGGTCGTGATTTCCTCTACGTTATCCGCATCAAGGTCTGGAATATCGACCTCTATAGTTCCTAATCTCGACAAATGTGAAGATGACGACCACGACTTTATTGATGGCTGGCACGCCTTTACGCTGTCTAAAAAGACACTGTCGTTCTCTGCATTTGCGTTGCAGCGACGGGGCAGCGACACGTAGGTCAGCTTGGGGGAAAATGTCAAGAGCGATGCTTGAGGTTCCGCTACACGGAGGTGGTTCACATTGGACAGGAAGTGTGTGTTCTGCGGAACTTTTGGAGCTAGTGGCCCGGCAACGTGGGGACTCGACTGGTGCCATTCCACCGGAGTGGGTGGTAAACACGCTCCACAACGCTGTGATGCCTGCTCTTCCACCCCCCTCCCGTCAAGGCACGACGCATGCCCCGGTACTTCTGTGTCTTTGAGACATACACCCCAGTCTGCTGCGATCGCAACAGTACCAGCGCTCGTGCAGGCCGATAGGATAGAGGCAATCATCGGGGCTGTCACTTTTGTCACGGCCCTCCTTGGTGGGCGGAAGAACCCATGGATGAGGTAGATTTGAGGTACGAATGTGATGGTAATCCGTTTCACGAGGTTTTACAGCATTTCAAGGGTCAGTGTAGCTCTGGGATGGACAGCGGCGCTCTTCCCCGTCATCTTCGCCCCGTCTACCAACTCTCTTACCTTCCGCGCGAAAAAGCAGTCCAGACTTTTCGGTTTCAAGCACGGCACATCTGTAGAGCATGGTACCGGCGAACTCGTGGAGACGCCTCGAGGTAACGCAGAGCGCTTGGATATCTGTTAGGCCGTGAGGGGGAGCCCGTTGTCCAAACGAGGGACTGATAGAGACTCTAGGCGCGGAGAGTAAGTCTGAGTTGATTTGGTCGATTGATGGGTCGGATGCAGATGAAGCTAGGCTGAGGTCGCTAGTGATAGATGGGGCTAAGATGGCATGCGACATGATCCTTAAAAGGAGCTCATTGGGTAGGGATTCGAGCGCGGATGGCCCTGTCAAGGAGGAAATTGTAAATTGCATGACGGTGGCAGCTCGTCTATGGGTTCTTGGACACCATTAATGTCGCTAGACACACCCCGGCAACTCTATCAACGCTCTTTGTATATACCCATTTACCCTCCGGACTGGGCTGGCGACACAGGTGGACCGATAGTGCCAACAAACAAACAATGAGCGTCGAGATGATTCAAATCCAGGAGGTCACTGCCTTAACTGGTTCACTTCGGTTACCAAGCTGACACTCACGGATGTCGTATTACAATGCTTAAATCAAGGTTGATACAGAGGAGTAAACATGGTTGGACACAAGCGTAGTCGACGGGAACAATCACGGATCTCTATGCATCTGCACAGAGGTATCACTCAGACCCCTGATACTCCCTCATGGTTGGGTTTCTCGACAGAAACAGATTCGGTTTCATCACCAGTATCCTAGCCACGAAGACGTGTCATGATAAATCATCCGGATTGAAGCACGAATTGCTTACCATGAGACTGTCCATATTCAGCTGTGATTGACCCATGGTCACATTGTTATAATTGTCAGCCAGGCGCTCCGAGACACTACTCGATGGAGGTACATCGAATAGGATCGTCGAGACTTGGTGTACGCGTGTCGAGTCTTTGGAGATGACGAGACGGGCATTCAATGTGGCCAATAGACAGTTCGCATATCTAAGCCGCGATAAGAATTACACACGGAATAAGAATGTCTCAACTCACAGCCTCGATATAGAATAGAAGCTAAGGTTCTACCCATCAGCGCACTTCCCTCAAAGAGTGAGTCTGAGGCGTACATGGACAGTTGAACAGATGAGCCATTTGAGTTATCAAACTGCGACAAAAGAAACTGTAGCAACATTGCTGCTGTGGTAACTGCGCCAGTCTCGACGGTTAGCCTTATTAGCTTCGTGACCAGGCCACGGGTATCCTTGAACGAGGATGCGGCCCCACGCTGAAACAGCTGGATCACAACTTGAGCATGCCAGGACGCTCAAAGGCTAGTCCTGTCCTCACCAGTCGGGTCATCTCAGTAGTGATAATGAGATCACATGCAAAATTCGCAATCATCCATATCTGATATTTAATATTCAGTATCGTCGGTGGCTTGTAGGAAGTGAGAGCTCACGTCTGAAATTGCAGATGCGCCTAGCTGTAGGCCGTGAGACCATTGAGAGACTGGGTGAGAAGTTGCACCGTATATATGTTCAAAGCCAAACCATTATTCCAAGACCCAAGAGGATACATTGTAGCAGAGATGTCTGTGTTATGCAGTGTTGGTCGCTAGATGCATGGTGCAGAGACTGGACATACCATCATGACGAAAATAGGTATATACCAGGAGCGACCCATGACACGGATTCTCCAGCAATAAAATCCATGCGCCATGAATGAAACTACAGACATTATGAATCAGCATACCGTGAAGGAAATGCCTTGGACACTTACTGAGACCGGTCAGAATGGAAATTGCTTCAAATGACCAGGAGGAATCATGGTGTGTTGGCATCGATACTGTCTCGGGCATGCAAGAGAGGCAGTGGGTGATGGCTCCTTGCAACATCTGATAAAGTGCAAGAGCGACGCTAAGGGTTTCGAGACCGAAAAGCATCCACACTTGCGAGATCTGATGTTTCAGTAAGATGCAACGTCTTTAAAAGGGAATCCGTACCGTAAATTCTGATATGCCTAGCATCCTTGGAGAACCTCGTATGATAGATGACTGGGTGACATTCAGAAGGGCTTGCGGGTCGACACATCCAGAAGGGATCTCACATGTCTGCACTATCAAAATGCCATATAAGAGAATGCTGAGAGCATAACCAAGCGCCTTTGGAGTCTCATGTCAGCTTGCAAGGCGAGCAACTCTTAAGGCCATCTTACAATCGGTGCATCCCTGTGCATCCATGACTCCAGTCAAGCGCCACTCTTTCCTATATGGGGGAATCTAACTCACGATGGTTTGTCTGGGTTGTCAACACTAGGAGAGGCTTCCGACATACTGTAAGCCAGTCAGCTAGCAGTTTACCTGGAAAATTTGTTGGTATTGGAAGATAGGTAGCAAGTTGAAGGTACAATGTCTGAGAGGCTGCAAGGGGCACCGCTGTGGGCATCAATGTGCCGTCGTTGGCGATCATCAAGGTGACAATATTAATGTGTGAGATAGAGTGAGGGATATGATAGATTGGGACGGGCAGTGTCCCCCGGCCCTGTCCCGCTTTGCTCGACTATAGAAAATGGGCAGGTACAAGGCACAAACCCTCTCCTGAATCTGAGGCAGCCTCGAGGCAGCGAACCCTTTTATGTTATGCTGTCGTTGGATACGGTATATCGTGCAACAAGCTCGGGAGGAATCTTCTGTAGTGTGGACCTGGACAAATCACACAATATACATGCATGTTCCTCAGAAATATCGCTTATGTAATTCGCGGGATTGAAGGTTGCACATTTGATGGCTTCGCCGAGAGAGCAGCCAGCGAAACGTGCAAAATTACGGACACATTTGTCCAGGGGAATTACGCTACATGAAGTACGCGTGGTTGAATATCATCTACCTGCCCGTCTGATGGGACGAGTGGGATGAGTAGGCTTACCTTCCAGCGAGCGTCGTCGTACCTTCCAGGTAGAGTTTGTCACCCTCCTTGTAGAATCGGCGACCGTCATGCCACTCGTGAATACCGTCAGGATCTTCATCGCTGACGACAGTCATCAAATTGCAGTTCTGTGCGTACGGATGTAACATACCATCTGTGATCAAGATACACCCATTAGGGTGCGCGGAGTACGCAAGCTTCGGAAGTCCCGTCGATGATGAGATAACTGGAAAGACAACACTAGGCCTACCCTGACAGAGTTGGGGTGCGAGTGATTGTCATCGACAATGATCTCATAGCAGGGCCTTTCGAAAGGAGAAGTGCGAGAGAAGTGTTCGCACTTTGACTTGACCGTCTGCTCCCCAGTGACGTGGGAGTGATAGCTGCAGTGCTACTAGTAGTCGATGATTCCGCACTCTCATGGACCTCCATACTCTGTCACTCCCATTTCCAACTGCCATAGCCTCCTGGGATGACGAGAGCCTTTCATCATCAAGTCTTGTGCCGATTCCCATATAGAGCTGGCTGTGATTTCCTCTAGGCTCTTCACATCAAGATCACCCTACACTGGACTATCGACCTCTGTAGTCCCTAATCTCGAGAAACGCGGAAAGATGTCAACCGTGACTTTTTTGATGGCAAACTACTGGAGGCACCCCTTGACGCCCTTTTAAAAGACACTGTCGTTCTCTGCATTGCGTTGCAGCTTTGGGGGACACGTGAGTCAGCTTTGGGGAGAGGGTCAAGGGCGATACGGGGGAGTGCCATGCAAGAGACGCTTGAGGTTCCGCTATACGGGGGTGGGTCACATCGGACAGGAAGGAGTATGTTCTGCGGAACTAGTGGCCCAGCCATGTCGAGGCCACTTGCGGGACTCGACTGGCGCGAATCCACCGGTGTGGATGGTGCAGAAGTGCACCATTGCTGAATGGGTGGCCACATTGCAGGCGTGTTCCCGAGCTCGGCATTGCTGCATACAAGCGCCCGTGCAGGCTGATAGGATACAAGCTATCATCGGGACTGTCACTTTTGTCACAGCCCTCCTTGGTTCACAGAAGAACCCATGGATGAGGTAGAGTTGAGGCACGGATATGATGGCAATCCGTGTCACGAGGTTTTACAGCATTTCGAGCGTCAGTGTAGCCCTGGGACGGACAGCGGTGCTCTTCTCCGACGTCTTCCGCCCGTCTTCCGACTCTCCTACGCATCTGTAGGGCACGGTATCGACGAGCTGGTGGAGACGCCTCGAGGTAACGCAGATTGCTTGGATATCTGCGTAGGCCGTGGGGGGGAGCCCGTTGTCCGGATGAGCGACTGATGGAGATTCTAGCATTTCCAAAGTAAGCAAATGGTCGGGATGGTGCGAAGAGTAAGTCTGAGTTGATTTGGTCGGCCGATGGGTCGGATGCAGATGAAGCTAGGCGGTCCTCGCTGGCGGCTGAACACGCTGGTCGGGGACTGTTTTTCGCGACTGTGGTTGTATTGTACATCTCAAAAACCAAAAAATCTTCTTCCGTTACAGTAATTAGGCATAGATGCAGCTCGGTTTACGAATATAGAACACATTTTTCATTAATCTGAGATGGACAATACAACATCCGACCAAAATCTAACCAATATCCATACAAGTCTACCGGGAAAATGGCACATGAAATCACAGTGTCCGTGACCGAGATTTCAGCCACACTGCCCCTCAGTCATTGTACATGTGGAGTTTGAATTACATAGGGCATTACCCTGTCCCATAATATGGCCATGGACAGTATAGCTCCGCCCAAGCAGACACTTGTAAATGCACTGACCGATGGTGGCTGCAGAGCCCAAGCATAACAAATGATGCCTGCAATCGCGAGAACAAACCCAATTGCAGCGAAGGCGACACACAACGCGTGGATCCGGCTCAAGAGCTGGTACGGGATACTGGACATGAAACGACTGACTTGCTCGATATGAGGGTCTGTGGAAATGATGGGTGGCTCCACGAGCGAACCCTTGCTCATCTGCGGTTCCGCCGCTGGTTTCGTCGTCCCGTTTCTTCCATCCGCATCAGCGGGATCGCGCTCGACGTCCTTTACGCGGGCGAATCCTCCGAGAGGCGAGTTGACCAATTTGATGCCTTCCGCTATAAGTTCTTCGCGCGTCGCCTCTTTCATTTTGAGGTTGATCAGTAGGAATGCAGCCAAGAACGAGAGTACTGCTGCACACATCACCCGGATAGTTGTGAGTGATCTACCCAACGACATGAGCTCCTTACGTACCAGCATAAGCATGCATGATCAATGCACCAAGAAGACTGGCGTTGGATGCCTTCAGAGCGCCGTTGTTCCAGTCGTCCGG
>KN819336.1:353118-369556 GCA_000827475.1 Paxillus involutus ATCC 200175
CACGCACTCTGCCCTCTTCTCGGATGTACTAAGCGAAGCACATCGCAAATCATATCAGAATCACCAGTCTTCATGCAAAAGGGGAAACACGGAAAAAAAGAAAAGCAAGGCAAGTGCAAAGACTCACAAAAACAGCCTTCTTCCACTCCGCCACAACCATTTTTACCGTGGCCTTGGCCAAAGCCCGCACCCTCTTCTCCTCCTGCACCCTCGCCCGATCTTCCCTGACTGCCGACTGATCCCAGTAGGCTTGCACCCTGCTCGCAACCTGAGATGCGATATATCGACCTTTGGTTGCTTGTCCACCGTGTCGGCCTCGCTGGACGATCGTTTCGACGATGTGCTCCCACGCATCTTGGGACCGTCGGGGGTCTCGCATGTTAGAATTTACGACGGAGGTAGATTTACCAGAAGCAGAGGCTGAGGCGCCGGTGCCCGTGGCAGGGAAGTTTTCCTTGAACGAGTCGCCGTACAAGTAAGGGACGAACCGCCCCTGTTTATATAGCCTGGCTATCTTTTCCCGAAGAGAAGCCTCGTTGTGCGCAAGCGCGTCGAGCGATTCGGCTGTTTGGTCTTGAGCATTGAGCATCGTATACGAGGAAAGAAAGTCGGTGAGTGATGAGTTGAATTTGGGAGGTGAGGGCTTTTGTCGAGGGTTGGTGTAGGATGGGGGAGGCTTTCGGACAATGAGCCGAACGCGTTTTATAGATGGTCGGGCGGGCGGTGGAGGTTCTTTTGAAGGGTGCGGGTGAACGTCAGCGATGTGTGATGTTGTGGGAGTCTCTGGCTGTTTACTGGATCCGGCCACAGACCGTCTTGAACGACGAGGATGAGATATGCTTATGCTACGTATACCCTCGTCCAATCCAACCACCGACTTTCGTTTCTTCTTCGGCACCGAAGACGATGTCGGGGACGTCATACTAAGGTTCGAGCGTTTCTGCGTCTGAGCCATAGTAGACAAGGACGGGGGCGCATCCTCGGGGAGCAGGGGTCCGAGGGCAATGACACGGTGTTTGGGGCGAGCTTGACCATTTTGAACGGAACTATCGACGTCGAGCGGTGTCCGGGAGGAGGTGGAAGGGGTGGAAGGGGGAGGTTCGACCGCCTTTTGTTTGCCCTTTGCTTTGGACGATAGCACAGTGGAAGCTTTTAGCTCGGGGGGTGTTGCACGCCGTACGTCTGCCTTGATCGATGCGTTGTTCTTGTGCGACGCCGGAGAGGAGACGGTCAGATCGAGGACACGTTGAGTGTGCGCTCGGCGTGTGGTCCTCGAGGGGCCTGCAGGTGCGGCGGCTCGTTTGAGCAGGTCGTATTTAGATTTGTACTGTCGACCACGGAAAGGGGAAGCGTTGAGGATGACCGAAGGAACAGTTATTCATGTACACTTACCTCCTGAAACACCACTGAATCGTCGCGCTTCGCAACCTTGTCACCTCAACATCAACGCAGTCCCGAAGAACACGGTGAACAAAGACCGACCTTTGGATCATACTCGAGCAGCGTCACAAACTTCTCAAGATGAAACACTTCTCGCACCTGCGTCCATGAATACAAGTCCAGGTCAGAGCTCACCGCCCCAGCAAAGGAAACACGAGGTAACGCACCGAATCATCGTGCCTATCCAAGACCCGATCCAGCTCTGCCTGCCTGTCAACGAGCATCCTTGTACGTTCATTCGCAACCTCTTCCTCTGACACACCACTACCCCCTCCCATGACCACTGCATCCCTGCGCTCTGAACCATTCGAAGGCGCTCCATTCACAACGGACGCCCTCGGTTCCTTCCCTGGAACCGAAGGCCCTCCCGCACTGACAGCCTTTCCGTGCTTCCTTGCCATGATGCTATCCCATTCAGCCTCTGAAATATGCAATGGCTGGGCGGTCGTGACAACAATCCGTGAGATTTGGGATAAAATTTAAAGTCGATCTCGACGGATCCCGCACGGTTTTACAAGATTTGAAGACGTCCAAACAGTCCCCGACGGCCCAAATGGAACGCAACGGGGGTTTGTGGAAATGGGTGGATGTTGCGTGTCGTTTCTGGAGAAATCGCAAGCTATTCCCCGAGTGACCATGTTTTTGCGACATGATGTTTCGTGTTTGTTCCAACCAAATATCGACCCATGGAAAGATGGGAACTCAGAAGCAACCCAAAAACAGAACCACGACAACGGCCATGTACATGCAGTGATACGGGTAAACTACAACAGCACAGAACATAGATACGAACTATGTAAAAAGAAGAAGAAAAAGGAAAAGGCGAGACAACAGACCCGCCTTGGTTCCAAGATGCAATGTACAGACTAGATATCTGGATGATGAGTGTGATAGGGGTGATAAGGTATGGCAACACTGAGGGGATTGCACAACAGGCAGAAAGAGAAAGATATAGTGACGAGGATGATGATGAGTATGCCAAGACAGAAAGAATAATGTAACGACAAGTTCTCAAGAACTCTTCCACGGTTAATTGACCGTCTGGAATCCAAGGAGCCTCCTGAGTAATCAAGGAGCGGTGTGGGACGCTGAATATTCAAAGTTGGGGAAGACGCTTCCCCAGGGGTCAGCTGCAGACCGACCGTACATCGCCGACGCGTTGTCCTCAGGATAAGTTTCAAATCTACAACCGTCCCAGGTTAACCACCCAGGAAACACGGGTAACAAATCGAAACTCACGCGCTCGCGTCTCCATCCCCATTAATCTTGGGTAGATACGGTGCGGAAATCTCCTTATTCCGTAACTTGACCCAATCAACCTCCGCAAACCAAGGATGCGCAAACACATCCCCAGCACCATGCCTCAGGTTACCATACCTCCGCGACGGGTCGCTTTCCATGAGCTTCATAATGATTTCAGTGGCATTGACCTGGAAGGGTGGCCATCGAATAAATGCGGGCCCACGCATGATTTTTTCGTATAGGATAACGGTATTGTGGTCAGGCTGGTGGTAGGGGGGGAGACCAGAGAGCATTTCGAATATGAGGACGCCAAGGGCGTACCAATCTACACTTTTGTTATACCGTTGCTGCCCGACAATCTACATCCATTAAGCGAACTGCTACGGGAAGTAAAAAAAAGTCCAGGCAAGGCTCACCTCGGGAGCAAGGTAATCGGGTGTGCCGCACAACGTCCACGTTACGGATGAACAACGCTTCGAGAAGCCGAAATCGGCAATTTTGATGTGGCCGTCGTAGTTGAGTAGAATATTCTCAGGTTTGAGGTCACGATAGATGATGTCCAGTGTGTGCAAGTGGTTGAGTGCAAGTGCTACTTGCGCTGCGTAGAACTTGGCCACTGGATCTGGGAACCTCTGGCGAGCGACGTCAGTCATTACACAAAGAGGAAAAAATGATGGCGTACATTCGACCTCCTTAACAGCGAAAACAATTCACCTCCAGGAACGTAATCCATGACCATATATAAATTGGAGTCATCTTGGAAGGCGCCCCAGAGGTTTACAATGAAAGGATGCTGGATTGTCTGCAATATGGCCTTCTCGTTATTCGTGTGCTCGACTTGTTTGGTCTTGACGATCTTGTCCTTGCTTAAAACCTTGATAGCGTAGAATCGGAGGTTATGTTTGCTTCGCACTGCACGGCAAATACAACAGAGACGCGAATTGGAAGAGGGCGAAGAAGAGAAGAGGGGAGGTAGGAAGGTCGTACGTAGAGGAAGCGGGGGAGGGGAATGGAGAAGGAGATGTCGCACGGCACGCGGAGAAGTGGCGGGAAGAAAGGGGGGAAAGATAATCGTTGGAAATGCAGTCCGGATCACAGACAGAGGAACGGGGAAGAGAGATAAAATGATATGGGGATGGAAATAATAAAGATAGGACGATTGGTGAGGCGACGTCGATCCCCCACTCAATAGGATACAAACACAACATACCTAAATGAACTCTGCCGAAGCTTCCCGTTCCCAATGTTCTTTGTATGATGAAGTCAGAAAGCTTGTAGCTGGCCTTGGGACGAAAGGTAACCCTCGGCAAGGGGAACGGCTGGTCAAGATCATCTCGTAAACTGCTTTCGGTCATAGAGGTGCGGGCGGTGGACACTGAGGCTCTGTGGTATTCAGAGAGGGTGTGGAGAGAAGGTGTGGGGATGGGCGAAACTACCATCCCACCAAACTCCATCTCCAGGATTTGGTCGCATTCAAGTTGGTCCATTTTGTCGGCCATGGGGGTGTGTATGAGAAAATATGGCACAAGAGCGAGTCGTTGATGAAAGAAAGAACGAGGAACAGAGTATGAACAGGAACGGAGGGGTTATGTTGCAGGGATCACACTCGCTTGATCAACATTGACCATGTACACACATCGAAGCTTATGTTCCAAACATTTCATTTTCCATTGTTCTTTTCCGATTCCGAACGACTCATATAAAATCCGGCTGATCCCGATTCCCACTACAGAGTTTTGCCTATACATTATCCTCCGCGATCATTCATTCTATGATGCGCTCAAACTACACCCACTCGTGATCATGTATCGCATGCACACACCGTTCAAACATTGCGTCTTACTGGCCGACCGATCATCGACCTTGCCATCATGCATCTACTTGCGATGCGATCCATCATGTTCATACATACAACCTTCAATCAATCCCATAGCCGCTATGCCATATAGAATACACTATTCTAGGTATTATCGAATGCGTCGTCTCTGTGCGGTATGTCGTGACAAAGTCAATCTCATATCATATCAAAGTCTTCGTTGAGACCTGAGACCAGCATCATCTACATGAGTCCGCTGTCGAGAGGAAAAGACTCACTTGGATCCCATCCCAAACTTGCAAGCTGTCCACCCTCCAACTTCTTTATAAAGCCACTAATTTGCTTTTCAATTGGTTCGAATCTTGAAGCAAAGTCGTCGGCTGTCGCGGGTGCTTTCTCACCAACCTCTTTGCCTGACCGTGAGCTATTCCTTATACTGGCCACTAGCAGGGCGTTTGGGGATGGCCGTGCAGGCGGCCGTTGCAGCGATTGTGATTCAGCCCGTTGCTCGGGCTGAGGCGGATGCTCCTAGTCGAATATACACTTAAACAAAACTCCAAAACCAACGCAAAGAGCAACGTACCATTATACGAAGCCCTCTCTTTAATGGTGGTAATCCCGCCAACACCGAACCTTCATACCTCGGAAAATGCAAGGACGACGATGGCCTCTGCAGTAGCAACGTCGGCGGCCCAAACGACGACGACGTCTGTGAACCCGACTCTTCCATTTTTACAGCAATAGGCGGCAACGACGGCATCCTCGTCTCCGGCGACGCAGACTTTGCAGGCGTGGGGAGGTGCGGACGGGCCAACTTTGAGAGGATCGGTGAAACACTTGCACTCGTACTCCCAAAGTGTCGCGAGCCTAAGTCCGGTGACTCCGACGCTTCTTCTTTTGCTTTTGCTTTTTCTTGTTGATATTGTATCCACGCTGCTACTTCTGCTCTGTCCGCATTTAACCGGTTCGCCCAGAACGTGATGATACCCTCTGCGGGTTCAGGCCGTTTCTTGTGCAGCACGCGTAGTTGTTGGAGGTGCATCGAAGTAAGCTTTGGGAATACTGTTTCAATTTCACAAATTCCACATGAGCCTTTGTTTCTTTTGTTCTTCACATAAACATGGGTTGATGGTCCCGCGCGCATATATGTGTGTTGACTGGGAGAAGGAGAAAAGAAAGAAAAGAAAGAAAAGAACCACCCACATATGCTATCATCATCCACAAACATCCGTCCCCTTGGAGCCCTCTCACCCCCTTCATCAGCAACCACAGGACTCGCCGCGCCCATCCCCAACCCCCCAGTGCGCAAATGAGGCGCATGCGCGGGGTTGCGATGGCGGGAGAACCACGATGTGAGCTTTTCGAACGTGAAAGATTCGTTGCCCGGTATAGCCTGTACGCTTTCAAGGATGTCGAATTTTTCGGACCTGCTAGGGTAGGAACTGATGGCCCGTGCATAGTCTGTATGTATGCGATGTTCAAGTGATGTTTAAATTGGGTGGATGACGAGGGAGGAGACGAAGCGCGCATGAGTGTGGGGTATATGTGATCCGGTGATGTGTGATAGGCGCGGTGCAGTTACATATCGGTCAGCCCCTGCGCTAACAAAGACATGTGAACAAGAAAATGTGACTGACTTGTCAAGAACGCCGAACCCTCTCTTGTGAGTTTGGCAGGAGCAGGTTTGTTGGTTGGGTGAGGCTGGTGAGATCCAGCCCTGGATGATTCTCCCTCCGTTGTGGTGCTTGGTCCGGGAGTCATGGCGGGTGCCCTTCAACAGATTGATTTGATTGAGGGAAGGCTTGCGGGATTAAATTTAGAGGCTTCTTGTGTTTGGTGTGTCAAGCGGGTGATGATGCTGGTTGAGGTGCAAGGCAGATTTGAATGGAGGTTGCTCATGGGCCTTTTGAATAGGGTTTCAAAAGAGAGAAAGTAGTGCAAAGGGGGTAAAAGGACCCCCATTAAGATTAATTGGGCACGTGGTGCTACTAACAAGACGATGGGCACGAGGATGTAGGCGCGTATCGTCTGAGGTCCTCCGTTGATCCTTCGTGCACATGAGGCTAACGCACGACCCAACGTCATTGAATGGGGATTAAACGGTAACGGACGTTCAGGGCCGAGAGTACCGCTACTAGTGGGAGATTAACGAAAACTCGCCCTCGTTCGAGCGACGTCTTCTACAAGCGATTTTCCTCACTGATCTTCCGCGATAGGTCTCCTTATCTCGCTGGAACCCGTAACGATCAACTTGCAGGTATAAGGATACCACGATGCGAAAAACTCATAGAACCGATAAATCCAATTCCCGACGGGTAACATGCCCAAAAGGCGTGTCAGGCGGAACTGGCGACTCCGACTCCCACCATATCATACAAGGTTCACTTATCAGTACCTTTGAATTTGAATTTGAATTTTAGAGCTGGCTTGTTGGTACCCTTTAAAACGAGGTCTCATGACACGAGGGGGGAGGACATAAGCAGATACCAGATGTTTCCCAAGTCCAGCCGCTAATCACTGTACAGTACGCAGAGGACTGTTGTCCCGTAAGTGCACCCTTCAACATTCAGCAGAGTGGGCTGCATCTATATGTACCCCGTCATTCGTGATTAATAAACAAGGGTGGTGCCAGATTCCGCGCTGCAGCCCACGGTTATATAGACATAGATCGCGCACGATGATGCCCGCGTCCCCGTGCTGCGACCAATCTCGTGGGTTCAGCTTGCGCTGGAGCCCCCCATACACCACTAAACACCGCTCCCTTCTCTTCGCCCCTTCGACTTCTTTTCTCGTTCAAACTCGTCGCAACAGCCTTGTCCCATGCGCTCCTGATCGGCCCAACCTCGCTCTTCAGCTTATTCTCGACAAGGATATCTTCCATCTCCAGCATCAGTGCCTGCATTGTGGACTCGTCGAGGTGCTCGGGTGGCTTAAGCATATCTGCTGGGGTTAACGCTGTTGGGACTGCTGTGGAAGTGGACATGGAAGGGGAAGGTTGATGAATCGAGTGCAGTTCGGTGTTGAGCATTATGGACACTGTGGTTGACAGGGTCAGCCATAGTCATCCATCAATTTCAAAAAGAAGACGATCAAGAAGGGGGGAACAAAACGAGAAGGGAAGGGAAGCGCAGAAGCACCCCAGGAAACGAGCGTAATAAACAAAACAAAAAAGATCACCAAAGATCACTAAATCAACGTAGAACTTACGTTCTCGCTCGACGGCATTGGCCAACACCGCAATCCTTTCCCCCATCGCTCTCACAGCTCCGCCCTCAACCTCCCCATCAATGCTCATCAGCCCCGCAAACAACACAGGTGCCACCCTCGAGAGAGCAACGGACATGAAGAAAAAAATTTGATGGAGGAAGAGGATGTGTTGGTAGGCTACACGCTTGGGGAAGAGCGTGTTGAGAAGTGTTGTATGAGATGGGGCTTGGTCGATGAAGGTATATGCGGAAGGAGCTGGGGAGGGAGAGGGAGAGGGAGAGAGGACGAGGTAGAGCTCGAGTGCGAACATGGATATGAAGAGAAGATAGCGCCACTGCGTAAGGAATGAGTGCCCGTGAACTCCAGGGATAAAACAGAGCGGAACACGCACAGCAGCGATCGGGCTTGGCTTTCCAGCCACTGAGAACAAGACAAGTCCAGCACCTGTCATGAGATGATACATCGACGAGTTTACAAGACCCCTTCTCAAGTACTCTTTCATGGTACTACACTCCTTCCACCGGAGTACGTCAGGCCCGAACCTATGAATATACCCTGAATACTCAGCTCAGAATGTCACATCGCGAGGGCAATGGAGATAATTCAAAGAAAACGAACAAAGTCACGCCATTCAGGCACAAGACTCACCGATCATAAGCGAACCTCACTACAGGATCTTTGAGGGCCTCAAACGCATCCCGCACATCGATGAAATGAGCCTCTCCTCCAGGCCCTACCCGATCCGGATGATTCTTCCTCGCAAACGCCCTAAACGCAGCCTTCAGCCCTCCCTCATCCGTACGTGGTTCCACCCAGAGAAGCTCGTAAAAGTTCTTAGGGAGCCCGCGTGATGCATCGATGAAGTTGTAGGTGAGATAGCAGAGAACGACAGTGGCGTAGGCGTATCGGTAGTGTCGGACGTAAGTCGGTGAGCGTGGCGGGGGTGGGGGTGTGCGGAAGTATTTGAAGGAGAGTTGGTGGACGATTGAGAGCGCTTGGCGTGTCGCAATGTCAGGGAGGTAAGACCACCCCGCAATTCGTAGGAGTGCGATGGACATCTATGTATCTGTTCACCAAAAAAGAGAATACAATCAGCAACCATCATAACACAGGGACCTAACAGAAGAGAGGAAAGCTCAGGACTGCACAAAACAGTCAAATCGTGATCTCATATCCTCGACCAAAGGGACCCCCACTACGACCCACCCCAAGGCTAATCCCCGCTCCTGCATTTTACGCACACAACCACGCACCGCAAACGCGGATTTCTCTTGCGTGGGCGCTTTGAGCATGCGTCACCGTCCATTTCGGACGGTACATTGTAGCGTTCGTTTGTATTATAAACCACATCTAGTGACCACCCGCAACAGAGCAAATCTCGCCTGTACGGGCTCGGCTAGTGAACGCCCGCGAATCCAAAATTAAGTGGGTCCGCGTTAAAATGAGAGTCCTGCCTTTGCCAACGGGCTGTTGAATTCGAAGCCACGCTAGTCATTTCAGAACCAGTTGTGTAGAAGAGAATGTCGGTCTGGCCTTAACAACGCCACAGCGTGGTCTCGACTGTGCATCGGGCGTCAGACGCTTTGGATGGGTTCGGGAGGTAGCATGTGGGGTCTGGTGTAGAGAGGGTTTTTGGGAGGTCGACCCTTTTACTAGAACATCGTTGCGGGGAGGGAATGGAGTAGATGGACCTGCCTTTTGTATGATGAGCGCTCGAACTCTGTCTGAGTCCGTCCTTCGAGGTTCTGGTCGTCGTCGTGTCCGTCGTGCAACTCGAAAGGGATGTGTGCTGCCAGTGCGGTGGAGAGGAAGGCAGATCTGAACGTGGGACAGCATTACATCATGGATTACCGAGTTTTGATGCAAAGGTAATGACACGTCGTGCAAACAGCAACTTCCTCCACGAACGCTTTCAATTTTCTGTCGTCGCTGGAGAACGCGTTGGTAGCCGTTTCACATTCCCAATCTTATTCCTTGATCCTTAGCCATGAATCTTTTTCGGCTACTTGGTGCGTGGTCTTAAGAACGTCCCCTTCGCACGACGGGACACTTGGACAAGAACCCGCTGACCACGGGGGGTGCCTTGACAGGGGATTTAGCCCACCTGGCCTCAATATTCATCCTTTTGCACAAGATACAGACGACAAGATCATGCAGAGGTTAGCTCCCTTACAGCAATGGAAGCGAAACGACGGCAATGACACGCATACCTGCAGGCATTTCGTTCAAGACACAAGCAATATACGTCCTCGTCTTCCTGACGCGTTACATCGACCTATTTTACCGCTGGGTCTCGTTGTACAACTTCGTCATGAAGATTTTCTTCATTGCTAGCAGTTGCTATATCCTCTACCTTATGAAGTACCGCTTCCGGTCCGTATGCACGATTCATTTGGGGGACAACCTCGCTGACTTCCCACTGTCATTTTACCTCTGTTCATATCACCTATAGGCCAACACACGACCCATCCCTTGACACGTTCAAGATCGAATATCTTCTGGGACCCTGTGTCGTCCTCGCCCTCATATTCAACTACCACTTCGAACCGGCCGAGATCCTCTGGTCCTTCTCCATATATCTCGAAGCAGTTGCTATATTCCCGCAGTTGTTTATGCTCCAGCGGACAGGCGAGGCGGAGGCAATCACAACACACTATCTTGCTGCTCTAGGTGTTTACAGGGCGCTGTACATTCCCAACTGGATATACAGGTGGGCCTGCTTTTTTTCATGATGGTGTTTAGGACGGGGTTAATGAGTGTTATGCATTGTAGATACTTCACGGAAGGCGTGGTAGATCCCATAGCTGTGGTAGCTGGACTGGTGCAGACGGGACTTTACCTCGACTTCTTTTACGTCTACTTCACAAAGTGCGTCTCTAACTTTATTTTTCGTGCTCCGTGCTCACCCCGTGTTCACACTTTCGTTTCTGTTCCATTGCATGATCATATGTACTCCTACCGCTGCAGAGTTCTCCAGGGACAGAAGTTCGAACTACCGGCATGAGGATGGTTCTGCACCCATAACTCCACGTTGCACATTTTTTACGCATCCTTGCTGTTGCCATAATAATAACATGCGACGGGATTTCACGCTTTGAAGGGCTGTTAGTCAATTGCGCAACACACATTACTCTGCAACGATTATTATGCGTGTTTGAAACTCACAATCCACGCAGTTGTCGTGTGACGCCTTGAGGCAATCGAGGGCTTGAGGGTGTTTTACCATACGGGTCATCATCGGATGTGTGTGAGAAACTGACGTCCCTTGACAAAGTTCGACGTCCCGGTCATACACTGTTTCAAAGTAAAAAGTTACTCTTCAACAACACCGACCATCACCTCACGCTGGTTTCAGCTGTAAAATTCCGTTTTTCCGCCGTCGACACAACCACTGACTTGCGACCACCACCCTCGTTTCTCCTCGACCCCAAAACCATGCTGACACGGTGTTTCACCGTGCTTTGTCTCGCGTTCTCTCTTCTAGGGACGTTGCCTTGTGTGTACGCCGCTGCAGATACGAAAGTTGCCAACAGGACTATTGAAAGGGTGAGTCCTCCTGTCGTTCGTCGTCATCATTCCATCTGCATGGCGAGACACGTAGACACGCCTTCTTTTGCCAAATTTCACCGTGTGGACCCGTACTCATGTCACTGTTCTTGGGCCAGACTGTTCAACTACGCACTCATTCAATACACCCGCCTTACATCGACGAAGACCTGCAAAATCGGTGAGGGACTTATCGTTCATCCGCAACTCACGCCCAGTGCTCAATCTCATCATCTTTATGTAGCTGGTGGGATTTTGGAGCAGATGCCTACATTGTGGGTTTGCCGCGTGATGCGTGACAGTCAGCGCTGGGGATATGAGTACTGACGGACTTTTTGGATAGAACACCAACAAACACGTACGCCTCACGAGATCTGCTCCATCTCAAATGGTACGTGTGCATTTCATGTCCCCATGTTTAGTCTGGGCTGGCAGGCTCACATTTTGATGCCTGTATAGGGATGGTTATGGTCCCGTATCCCGTTGACTTCGACAAACTATGTCATCGAGGTCGAATTCAAGGTCTAGCTTCCTTCCTCTACCAGTGTATATTTGACTCATACCCTTCCCGTTTCTCCTCACGCTTATAGGTCTCTGGCGAATCAACACATCTGTACGGAGATGGTATGGCCATTTGGCTCACGACAGATAGGGCAGAGCCCGGACCCGTATTTGGGAGTAAAGGTTCGTCCCGGTGTGATAAGAAACGTGAATACATACTCATGCACGACACTCCTGTAGACAAATTTAAAGGCTTGGGTATCTTCCTGGACACGTGCGTTGCAGTTTTTTGGTTTTCAAAATTGACTCTGAAATGTTAGCCCGGACACGCTAGTTACGCAAACTCACGATATCCATACGGGTTCCCTCGAATCGTAGCTATGCTTGGAGATGGGGAGACGCCGTACGACCACGAGAATGATGGAGATGCACACAGTATTGGCTCGTGCTCGGTGAGCGTTCTTACCTTTGTCGTGTAGTTTTTTTGTGTGGGGAAGGCTTATTAGACTTGGTGAACGGCAGGCTATGTTCCGACGCACGAACGTCATTACCAAATTGAAGATCACATATGTGAAAGACACCTACCTCGATGTAAGTCATACAATCAAGTCTCTCACCGGCCCCATTTACTGAGCGAGTTTGGTGCTCAGGTGAAAGTCCACTACAGAGCCTGTACGCACACCCTCACTAACCATTTCGTCCACCTGTGGCTCAATGTTTTTTTGACTGGAATCTTGCAGGGGACGACTGGTCGGACTGTTTCCACGTCGATGGAATCAGTTTGCCTTCAGCACCTTTCCTCGGCATCTCAGCACTGACAGGACAAGTCTTCGACGCCCACGAGTGAGTCTTCCTATCCTCTCCCATCATCTCTATCTCAACACGTTATCCCATCCCACAGCGTCGTATCGGTGACAACCCACTCCGCCGTTCTCTCGTCCAAAGACGCCCCCCGTGACAAGCTCTCTGGTAACGGCATGCTCGGACGCAGCCCCGACGGCGCCCGATCCTCCTGGTTCTTTTTCGTCATCAAGCTCGTCCTCTTCTTGGGCGCGGTTGTAGGCGTGCTGTATGGCTACAAAGCGTACACGCTGAGGACTCAGCATGGGGGATTCATGAAGGGCGGTCCGGGGACGTTTGGGGGGTTCGGGGATAGTGGGTATGGTGGGTATAGTAGTCGCAGGAGGTTCTAGGGAGATGCGTGTGGGGACGCATTAGAGTGGAGGACGTGAATTCTACAGTACTCTTCTTTCGACCGTGTTCGAGCCAGACCCTTGGCCAGTGTACATTTATCACGGGGCCCACAACTAATAGGCTTCAGCGCTGAACCCCGAGTTACACACTCCTGGATTCTCGGATTTTCTGGTGCTCGTTGAAACTTGAGGCCTGAGGACGACGACAGTGTGTATGTGACTTGTTAATCGTATACGTATTGATGTCAGTGCGTTGCTCGAATCCGGTATGTATCTACTGCTATCTACTAAAAATGCAATTGAATCGGGAGGGAAAGTCGCCCTACTGGTGCGTAAAATGAAGAGATGGACCAGTTACAATATACAAGAGGCATCGACAGGATTGGGTCGTCGCGGTCGTGACCGATGAGACAGGTATGTACATGTGCATATGTATGTAAACTAACTACTACTAATCGGTAACTTTGTATGTAACTACTTGTAACGTACAAGGATTTAAGACAACGCACGTCTGAAAACAATCCAAAAGATTGGCTGGGGCGAGAAGGAAGATGCTACTGCTACGTAAAAAAGGAAAACAAAAAATGATCCAGTCGATGCTCGAAACAAATAATGAAGGTGTTGGTGGGGTGACAGGAACAACAGGCCAAAGACAATATGCCAGGATACAGACAGGGTCCGTCATGGGTCGTATGAATCGTCGTCGGGTTGATTTATTCGATCTTGTTGATACATGCGATGTGTAACTATGGCTGAAATCATGACGGCGTGAGGGGTAGACGACGACCCAATTACACCCCGTATCGTGCAGCCAGTCTCTCTTGGATGACTGGAGGGAAGGCAGATACTTGGGCTTGCCACCCGGCAATATCGTGGTTCCTGAACCCTATCAAGAGTTGCTGGAACATTGCATTCAGCTCCGGGGAAGGGTTATTCCATCGGACGATGGCGTTGCAGAACCACAGCAAACTCTATACAGATAAGCCACGTCGTTAACATTTGGCAACCAACGCCATGGAATTCGAGTGCACTGACCTTTGCGATGCCAGCAGGGTTCGTCTGGACAAGCGTGCACAGGCCACGGAAAGCAGAGTCTTTTTCTTCATTGTCACGGATCTCATACAGCGCCTGGCACCACGCTTGGGCGAACTCTGGTAAGTGGGGTGCGACGAGAGTCGGATGCATGAGGCCGATCCGACCAATCGACACAGCAGCATTTTCGTGAAGACTACGAGGTGCCTTAGGGTGTAGCAGAATGGGGATGAGACGGGCGATCAATGGGTTGACCCATTGCTGGAACTCAGGATCATCTGTAGAAGCATGAACAAGTTAACAAGAAGTGCGCTAGTAAGGCAAGAAAAGTCTCACCTCGGCCATAGCGCAGAGCCACTTCACCAACGGACCATGCGGCGTTGTTACAAGCGCTGATGAACTCGACCTTGGGCTCAGGATCGAGCTGTTGGGTAAGCTCTGCCATGATCGCGGGGAGGTGAGGGCGTAAAAGGTTGAAACATCCCATTGCCAAGTCGCCAACGAGTGCATAAGCTGACTGGCGTACGGATGCCTGTGGGTGTTTTAGGCAGACAGTGAGCAGCGAAAGGAGATTGGGCTGTGTCTGTGAGATGAAGGGCTCGAGAGTGTTGCCCATGCCCTGCGCTAGACCCGATAGGAGGTCCAGTGATACAACAAGGAAAGACTTGTCAGGCTCATCCAAGTCCGGGTTTTGTTGGTACGCTTGGTATTGAAGGAGTGCTTGATGGACGATGTTGACACACCGCTGGAACACGAGAGGTGCGTATGGTGCGAATCCAGGCCCCATGGCAATCGTGACCGATGCGAGACACTACCAAACCGGTGAATGTCAGTTGCATGAAGTGCGTAAAGTCTCACCTCGAGGAGCGGAATCAGATCCTCGTCACCATCTGGTAGCTTGTTCCATCGAGCAGTGAGTGGAGGCATCAGGATGTCAACGTATTGAGGGTTTGACAATGCACGTCCGACCGCGTCTGCCAGTGTGCCGACCGCGTCATATAGAATAAGCATGTTCTTGTGCTGGTACTTTTGGAACGCGAAAACCAGATTTCGTAGAACTGGCTCGAGATAAGGAGCGAGTTCTGCACCGGCGTCTTCCTCAAGCGTAGCAAACGCGCTGCAACCAGCTTCTTGAACGCGCTTGTTGTCGTCCAAAACCATCCGGAGAAGCTAGTGACGGCATGAGCCAACGAAGAATTGAATCACCGATCAAACACGTACACCTTCCATTGTGGGGATGAAGTATTGATTCTTGTGTTCCTCCGATATTGGCTGCGTGCACCAACTTGCATAGCGACCTAACGTCCAACAACTAATCGATCGCACAAGGGGCTACAACAATAAAAGATCAGCAGAGAATTATGAAAAGGTATCGTATAATATACTTTAGGATCGTTCAGTGTATTTATCAAATAAGGGATCAGGACCTTGAGATGTTCCTCGATAGAATCAATGCAACCTAACCATCGTCAGTAATGCGATCTCGAGATAAATGGCCAGCTCACCTTCCGCCATCGCACCCAAAGCCAAAATCGCACTCTCCCTCTCCAACCACTCCGTGCTCCATAGCTTGTCTTTCAAGGGCGCAAGGAGGACGTTCATCAGATCCGCACCAAACCTCACGGCCAGTACATCCAAAGCAGCTGCTGCACATTTCCGGAGATTCCACTCCGTCGACATTTCATCAGCGAAGTCATCGTCATCCAGGTCGTAATCGTCCTCCTCGTCGTCTAGGGTCTCCTGTCCATATGCACCGCGCTTTGTCATTTCTTCCGCATTTCCAGCCCCATCTCGCTCTAATCCATGGGTCTTGCCGCCGTAATGACGGGGTTTGATGTCCGTTTCTTTATCTGGGACGTTGGTATCCTCCGTGTCACCCTCGAGCCAAAGCAAGTCGTCTTCTCCATAGACCATGCAATCGAGGAGTACGGGTGCCACACGACCTAGGAGCGGGTGCAGGTACGGCGCGAGATCGGGGTCCTCCGCAAAGGTCAGCCAGAATTCACAGGCCTCCAAAGCGACACTCTCGTTCTTGTCCTTGGTTGAGTACAACATGTACTCGGCGACATTCGCCATCTCGGGCATCAGTTTTTCAGGACGAGCGGCGAGGAGTAGTACCAGTGCTTGGCACACGTGACGGCGGACGGATGGATCTTCGTCCGATGCGCGCTTGAACAAACAGGCGATGAATGTATCAATGTGAGCGAAGAGGGATTGCGAGTTGATCGGCACGAAATATGACAAGCAAGCAACGGCGTGAGATCGCATCTTCGGTACGGGGTGCTCTGATAGCATGAGGAACTTGGGAATCATGAAGTCGAGGGGGCGTGTCCCATTGATGTCAATGTCCAGTTTACGAGGGAAATCTTCGCAAGCCTTCTCAAAGACACTGAAGGCGGCCTATGTGCGAATTTCAGCACATGAATGGAATAACGTCAAAATTTTAACAGAAAAACATGTT
>KN819336.1:397282-414862 GCA_000827475.1 Paxillus involutus ATCC 200175
TCAACGTATACCAACGCCTTCTTCCACCCCATCCTCACACCGCCCGAGTGACCCTTCGCCACCACCCACCCCCGTTCCACGGAGACGGAGTGCACGCCAGGCAGCCGTCGGCGCGAGGACTCGATTGAAAGACAGAAGTAGTGACATCGAGGACACGGGGAGTAGGATGAGGCTGCGAACTCGCAGTACCAAAACACATACCGAGGTTAAGGCGAAGCCCTTGTCCAGCAAGAAGCCCAAGCCAACCTCCAAAATCAAGCCAGTTGCCAAGTCCACGCAAAAGGCTAAAGTAGCTTCCAAACCTACTACGCGAGGCAGGCCGAAGAGCAAGGCGAGCGCTACAGATCGCAAAGGCAAGGGGAAGGGGAAGGGGAAAGCGCGTCCTCTAGAGAACGTACTTGGAATGTCCGATGATACACGGGAGGTGAGTCGCATGGGATCGAGGAGACTGTCGGGGGAAGGTCCCTAACTCCCGCTTCCTTATTCTCGAATTCCATCCCATTCCCTTCAAGATGCTGACCAGTCCTGTATTCACAGAGGTACGAACAAGAGAGACGAGAACGTCTAGATTATTTCAGGCGCTTGGAGGGGTACCAGATACAGAAGGAGAACGTATATGTTGTCTGAGTTCTCCTTCGGGCCCTCTGAACGTCAAGGCGCGGTCTGGAAGTGGTTGCACGATTTGCGTTGATATCCTTTTGATGACTGGCGAAGCAAGCTGATTTTCGTGATTAAAGTCCATCTAATGCTGTATTTCTTGTTCCTTTTCGACCTAGTGGTAATACTACGTGTATGAGTTTTCAGAAAATGTGTACTTAATAGCTTTAGACTGGCTCGATATGACTTGAACCCATTTCCAAAGTTCACTGATGATCCAGTTTGTGCAGGTACTCCCAACTGACAGAAGAAGTCGACAGCGGCCGAATCAGTGACTTGGAGGTTCCGTCTTGCAGTCACCCCAAGATGTTCTACGTCATTGGACTAGGTCTCTGCGATGAAAAAGACATAACTGTCCGAGGATTGGAGGTAAGAAAACCATCGAGTTCAAGTTTAAATGTTGAGACAATTTCGATTCGATATTCTGTTTGTGATCTGTGGCGATCATCTAGGCCGTCAAGTCATCGACTCGAGTTTATCTCGAAGCGTACACAAGCATTCTGATGGTGCAAAAAGAGCAGTTGGTAAGTCATCGTCCAGGTGAACGTCGTAAATCTGCCTGATCATCTGCAAGGAAGCATTCTATGGCAAGAAGCTCATACTAGCCGATCGCGATATGGTAGAGACAGAGAGCGACGAGATCCTGCGAAACGCGGACAAAGAAGACGTTGCATTTCTCGTTGTCGGCGACCCATTTGGGTGTGTGCATGGTGTTTCAATTGGATTGTCATGCTTTTTCTAACACGGCGTCTGCGTTTCCTAGTGCCACGACTCACATTGACATCGTACTACGCGCTCGTGCTGAGAAGATCCCCGTACGAATTATCCACAATGCTTCCATCATGAACGCCGTCGGCGCGTGCGGTCTTCAGTTGTACAACTTCGGGCAAAGCGTTTCCCTCGTTTTCTTCACAGAAACCTGGAAGCCAGACTCATTTTATGACCGCATAAAGGAAAACAGTGTACTTGGTCTCCATACCCTCGTCTTACTCGATATCAAAGTCAAAGAGCAGAGCGAAGAGAATCTCGCCAGGTCGGCCTTCTCACTGACTATCCGTCCAGTGGATGCTTACGTCTCTCGTGACATCAGGGGTCGGAAGATATATGAACCTCCTCGATACATGTCAATACCCCAAGCCGTGTCACAGCTTCTCGAGATCGAGTCGCTTCGAGATGAAAAAGTCTTGTCCCCGAGCTCCACCCTAGGTATCGCACTCTCTCGTGTCGGCGGGGATGCCAGCAGTCAGCGCATTGTCTGCGGAACTCTAGAAGAACTCAGCCAACAGCCCACTCAAGTTTTCGGAGAGCCATTGCACAGTCTCGTTATCGTTGGAAAGAGGCTCCATCACCTCGAGGTGGACTATGCGCAAGAGTATGCAGTGAACAAGGAGACGTGGCGACAAGTTGCAAGTAAGGCTTACGGATGTGCGCTAGAATGAGATATAATATGTGAGTGTTGACTACGGTCTGCAAAGCCTGTGCTCAGTGCAAAGTCTCGCAGCTACATATAATATCATGGGTCGTACTAGTAGCGGGCATTGTCAGCAATGCGATTCCACGGATCGCCGATGGTTGTTGCCATCTGGTCCAGTAACTGGTCCCAACAGTGGCTTTCCTACCTGAGTTGCAATGCGATAGATGACCAACGATGATCTCAAAAATTCTTCCGTACGCAATTGTTTGGTTCCAGAACACTTTGATTTTCACTACGACGTAACCTCTAATTATCTGAAGTCCAAGGTGGGAATGCACTCGGTCTTCCAATGTGCAGTAACATCTAAGGAGTAGCACGACCAGGCCATCTGGAGAAATATTCAGAACAGTTGATATTTTTGATATCATTGGCGTACCTTGGGTACAACGAGCATTCCCTGACTGTGTATCTGTTCGCCAGCCATGCGAGGAAGCGCTGGCGAGAGAAAAACGTTAGCGATTGGGAAGACAGGATATATTCATTCGGTTCTCTCTCACTTCAACGCCGAGACCATATCCTCCGTGCTGGCATGTGCCGTACTTTCGCTGATCGGTGAACCAGTAGTAAGGGGCAGGATCGATTCCTTCCCGTTTGTATGCTGCTAGTAGCTCTTCCATGTCTGCTATCCTCATTGATCCACCTAGAATCAACTTTAGCCCAGCCCTTCAAGATAACGTTGCTCAGAGACGTACCGACAATCTCCCCGACACCAGGCATCAACAGGTCACAACTCTCCGTGCAGACCGGTCCAGTCTCGCCCTCCTTTCTAGGCATCTTCTTCATGTAGAAAGCCTTCAGCTCCGCAGGGAAGCCGTACAAGAAGATCGGGGTTCCGATGATGTCGGTCATCTGCCGCTCAGCGGCCTCAGCAATATCGTCACCGATGGCATGTGGGACCATGACAGATTTGCCTTCGGCGTCCTTGATCGTGTTGCCGTCCGCGTCCTCTGCTTCATGCTGGATACCATGTTCGTTGAGCCACTCAATTGCGTCCAAGTAAGACATGCGTTTGAACGGTCTGGCAGGAGCAACGAAGTTGGGGTTGAGGGACTTGATCAGTGCGGCAGAAGATGGGTCGGCGAGGAGCTTATCAACGGTCTCGCAGATCTGGCAGGAAGCCGTGAGTTGAAGAAACAATTCGAAAAGCGGAAAGGGCACTCGCGATGGTTTCAATATGGGTCATCAGATCGTCAAAAGTAATAAATGCCAATTCCCCCTCTAGATGTGTATATTCACTGAGGTGACGGCGGGTGTGACTATCCGATGTTATTAGCTCCTGGTATAAAGCGCTCAGTTGAAGGAAACCCACCTGTTCTCAGCGCGGAAACTTTCTTGAACACAGAAGACATCACCGAGTGAAGGGAGACAGGTTTCGAGGTATAGTTGTGAGCTTTGGGTTAGAAAAGCGGGTTGTCCATAGTAGTCGAACTTGAACAACGTTGCACCACCCTCAACTTGGGTCTGTACGAGGCATGGAGGCGTAACTTCCAAGAGATCGTGCTCAGCGTACGAAGCACGGAACGCAGATAGAAGCGCGGAACGTAGCCGAAGGACGTTGGAAGCGCTTTCACCACGCAGAACGAGGTGTCGGAGATCGGCGAGGATGGAAGGGTCAGATTTCTGCAAGGTGCTCTCAACGATGAAACGCCGACTTCAAACAACAGAGATATACCTCGTTGAGTTTGTTAGTAAAGGCCTCGTCGGCCCCAGGAGCGGCACCGAGGACTCTCCAGTAGTCTACGACGAGTTCGTGCCCACCAGGTGCTTTTTGACCTTCGGGAACAGCCTTCAGAGTTCCAGTGAGCTCGACCGACGCTTCGAGTTGTAGTGTTATCGCGTCGTAGGTTTTGGTCTAGGGGTAATTAATTGATACGGGGTGGTCTTCCAAAAGATTTACGCTCACAGCTTGGCCAGTGAGCACGGCTTGTAGGTAGCCAGTCCCGTCCCTTAGAACGATAAACATGATTTCCTGTTGATCGCGCCGACGATGTACCCATCCGGAAACTCGTACACGCTGATCCCGCAAAGTTGTCAGCTTGACTATTTTCGACTATGCGTGTTATCAGAACATCGGAAACGAAAGTCTTGGAGCGTCCGACCTTTGTTGGTTTTGGGAGAGAAGGGTCTTCGACGAGAACCACTTTTCTACTCTCTTTGAGCCGCTTTTCGCGCCTCTCCTGCCTCTCTCGTGCTTCTTTCTCCTCCGCTTCTGCCTTCAGACGCTTCTTCTCGAGACCTTGCGCGTCCTTCTTTGCTTTCTTCGTGGCAGACTGGGTAGGATCATCATACTCTGCCTCAGCACTCTTCCTGATTTTATACGTTGCAGTATCGACCTCCGCCGCTGGCGTCAAGAATATGGCGAACGCGAGGGTCTGATATGGTTGATCTACCGCGCCATTACCTGGAGCATCGACTCCGCTTGCTTGGTCAATATAGATCGTTGGCATTCTTTGAATACCTTTCTAGTCGGTTCCGATCTGCGCGTGAGGGTGATGGTTTTGGAGGAGCTTAAGGGTTTGTACCAACAGATCTATGACTCGGGCTCATTCGATCCCAGATTTGGCTTATCTGTTGACTCGAGCACCGATAATTGAGATTATGACCGATAATATTCTTACACAAGGCCAGTACTCCGTCAGCTCTACAGGCGAAGAAAACTAGCCTGAGCCCAACAGACCCCTTAAATACCATCACAAAACTAGCTGGGCAGGACTGTTCGTCGTCCCTATAGAGACACGGCTGGATCCGCCAGCGCTGTCCTGGAACGACATGTCGACCCAGTGCGCAGAACCGAACACGCGATTTTCATGTTCGTCCTGAACCATGACGCGGAATCGCCCTCCATCTGAAGGGCCTTTGCCAGACTGTAATTCGACTGACGGCGTGAAAAGTGTCGACTCGACCTCAAAGTCGCCGTCAAACTCTTTATGTAGTACCATGTGAGCAGGAGAATTAGTCGTTCTTGCAGTGCATTGAAATGAGGGCTTGGCGGGTGATGAGGAATAGTTCATTTGAAGGGGCGCGTTGGAAGTCCGTGCATTGACTTCGAAGGCGCCCCCGATACCTGATGGCGTCTCTAGCGCGATGTCCGCTTTGATAGCGCTGTGGGCATGCTATTATTTAATGCACGTGCTTCGAGGTTCTTATCCGATGAACGTACCCATTCGTCGTACTGATGTTGAGAGCTGTCGTCTGGTTATGATGGTTGTGACCAAGATCGAGGAGTTTGACAAATCCATGGATGGGAGCATTCGATGTGACTAGCTTTAAGCTTCTATCGGCTTGAAACGATCCTTTGATGGCCGAATTTGCTGTGACGAACGAGCCTTCGGTGGTTCTGATCGACTGCCAGATAATCATTCAGTGGTACTGAACAATGGTGACCAAAGTAGATTACCTGGACTGTGATAGGATAGTTTGTCGAAGCCAAGCCAATCCTCCCAAAATGCACTAAATCTCCGAGGGCCGCAATTTCTTGACTGAAGTTCGGCAGGATAGATTCAAACTGCTTGATTTGAAGCAGGGTCCCCGTGCTGCTGGCAGGGATAGTGAACTTGACTTCAAAATTGAGTTGGTCGTTCTCATCAAGCAGGCCAGTGTGGTTCGGTGTCTACATTTCGGTAAGGATATGATGCAATTGACACCAGACGTCACGTACAAATAAACCGATACCGTACTCATCAACGCCGCGTGCAAGCTTGCATACACTAGCGACTGCAAGAGCTTTGGAGTCGTGATAGCTGACCTTGACTTCCACGAGGACAGTGCCCCCAAGCTCTGGTGAATGGGATTGCTCGACCACAAGTTGACCGTGTTGATAAGACCCGCGTGAAAGCAGGTAAAATGCATTGGACCCAAGGGGTAACGAAAAAGACGCCTTGGCACCCAGAGGGTATCCGCTGATCCACTTTGGACTGTCATAATATGTCGTCCAGTTATTTGCGTTGATACATTTGTGTGCAATGCCGTCCCATAGCTCGGGTCTGGGCGGTGGCTTGCCCCACCGTGACTGGTTGATCTATTCTCAGTAAGTCAAACCTTGATAACTGGTCGTTGTACGATGCCCACCCATTGATTACCAGTATGATGAGCTATCCGGACGATACGGTGGGTCACCACGCTCACGACAAACCAGGTCAGCAGGGCAACGCCTAGGGCACTCCAAAATCTCCTTACGGCCGACTCCCGGCGCACGGTGACCTCTTCTGGATATACTGAAGGGTGGTGAATTTGTGGATAAGACGGGCTTGGTACATAAGGTGGAGGTGGCTGCGGATCTTGCAGTAGTGGTTGGGTTGGGGCATGGTGATTCGGCGTGTTTTTCGAATCGACGCCCTCCGGCTCTGTGATGATGATCATCGGCACAGCAGATTGAGATGCACCAAAACCCCCTCGCTATTAGAGATTTGATGAGCCAGAGAGAGGATGCAATATCGACAGTTGCACCGCAGTCAAGTCCTTGTCAGAACCTAGTGAAAGCAGATGAAGTGCAACAATGGGCTCCGCAGCAAACTCTAGTTCGAGTTCCTGAAGTAGATTCCTCCGCAGCAAGTGACTGTAAACGCCCTGAAAGCTATATGGTGCGATGTTACGGTGGACTCACCTGCCAATGGCATATGGCTCCAGCTTGAGCTCAAGTGCTACCTTTGTCATCGGGTCGAAACCTGGTACCGTTAGGCCCTCACGTCCTCAAGGCCTCAATGTCTCAAGTTGTGTTTACAATAACTTGAAACTGTTGAATGTTAAAGATAGGATGTATTTTTTGGGAAGATGTCCAGAAAGAGTTGAACACGATTTTGACAAGACCCCTAGTGCGGCCCAGTAGTGGCCTGTCAATATACGGAGTCACAGTCACTAGCAGCCAATTCTGTCAACCATCAGTTATAGCACATGTACAGCCGGTAGTACTTCAAAAAAGCATAATTCGAAATCGAAAGCGGACCGACCGCGATCGAATCGTCAAATCATCGTGCAGAATGTGTGATGTCCTCGACTACCTCGAAGGTCAAATCCCCATTAACCATGCCGTTTCTGCTATCACTCAAATGATCTGACTTGGATGCTAGCACCCACCGACCCTGAACAGAAGCAAGAACCAGAGTCTCGTCAATGATGATGATAGCTTACGAATGCAAGGGATCCTTGCTCACTGTGTAGGGGAAATCTCCCAATCTTACTGCCCGCAATTTACAACCTGGTCGAAGCATCATTTCCCTAGCTTCTTCCTTGGAGAAATGCACTTTTCTGCTCTCGCTAGTGAGATGCGAGTAGTCGAAGTGCTTCACTTTGGTCTCTGAGTGACCCGAAGAGTCCACACAGAACTCTGATGTAAAGCGTTCAACCACACCGTCCTCGACCCACAAGACATGTAGGTTGAGGGTTCGGAGTGCTTTCCCGCAACATATGACTTTGGCAATTGATGCCTGCGTTTATGGTTCGTAAAATATCCTACCGTGTAAAAAGGAAAAAAGGAAAACATACCACGTCAGGACTGGCAACGGAACATATTAAAGTCTCCAGTGCGGGGCAGTTGAGGCACAGGTGTGATATGGAGTCGAGGGTCAACTGTGCGACCCCTACAGCAAATTCTCTGAGAGATCCGCGCTGTTTTCCTGCCAGGGACACGATAAATGGCCACGGTATCGTCGTTTGGCCATAAACTGCAAATGAATTAAGCACGAACGACTGGAGTGACCCCATGTGTGGGAGGAGCGAGCGCGTCCAAGTCCATAACTGTTCCGGTCCAAGGACATCCACAGACCCTGTTCGCACAGTTAGCCGTTGGAGGGCGGGTAGGGGTGTCAAGGGCACACGATAGTTTCCAGATCCTAAATACTCGGTGTCAAGAGCAATGAGGTTGGGCAGACATGCCATGATGGCAGGAATAGCGGCACTTGGGACGCCTTTCAGTCGAATGTCTCGAAGGAGTGGAAGCTTCAGAAACACTGATATCAGTATGGTTGGCGGGACGCCAGCACACCTCTGTAACGACAACCATGAGCACGACTTTGCATCAAAAGTAACCAAATCAATTTACACCCAGCTCTAGATGTGTGAGGGTGGGACTCAGTAGGTCCGCCCAACCCTGTAATACTCGTGGCGGCCCCCAGTTTAATGACCACACAGAAAGACGACGGATTCCTTTGATCTTGTTTAGCAGCGCCCACGCCGCTTCGCCGACGTCATGGTGAGTGCGAATGACGAGCTCTTTTAGGGGAAGCGTCGTCAGGACCTTCAGGATCGGTAGGAAGTTAGCTTCGGGGGTATCAGTGTCATCCACATATGTCGCAGACACTAGATTTGTACACAATCGGAGTGCTGCAGTGATATTTTCAGTGATGCGTGGATCAATTTGACGGAGGACCTGGACAGCGCCTACACTATCGTGTGAGTCCCAAATTGTAATCGGCTGTAGTGGTGCATAAATACCTGTTTCGGTGACATACCATACATACTGAGCCAACTCTGGTCGTCGAAGTAGCGTCACAGATGGATGAAGGAGAGCCTAGTCAGAGTGTCACTTCTACTATCACCGAGGTCGGATACCACACTGACGTTGTCATCTTTTACATGAGAATCGAGGGTCCTGTACAGCAGGGGAGTAGCGGCGCGGTTGAATGACCAGTTCACAAGAGACGCAGAGACCAAGTCGCGGCGATCAAGATGATCAAGCAGGGGCTGCAAAAGATCAACAGGCACTTTCTCCGCACTGTACATCAGCTCAATTTAAATCGGACTCGCTGCTGAAGGCAAGGCAAGGCTGTATCGAGCGATTTCTCTAAAATGCACTCCTGTTGCTTTCCAGACCTTTTGCGCTGATGAGTTGCACAGTAGGCGAGCGGGTGAAGTCGACATTATTGCTCAAGCTAAGTCCTCGTCCCATGTGGGCGACCTATTACCGCTGAGTTTCAAGGTGACGTGATGAATCAAAGTTTTGAAGCCTCTCCAACCACTGGCACGTCCTCCAAAAAGTTCCATGATGCGCCGGCTGCAGAGCTCTCCGCAGCAGCCTCTCGCTCACTATTATTACGGAACAGCAGATCATGATCACAAGGACAGTTGATCATGGATACGGCCTGAAGTTAATCCCGTCTTTGGGCGCTAAGGTGGTAAAAGATATCGGTCTTCATAGATAAGTGCAGGCCACGGCGCAGCACCGTCCGCGTGTGTCTTACCCCTGGGATCTGCTGCGATTCGGACTCATCCCGACCTTCCATGACCCTATAAATCATCCTGGGAGTTCCGAGTACTTTGGCTAGTTTCAAACCACCTTGCAAGTCATGAACTCCCCCAAAACCGATAGTTATCTTGACACCGCTAGCCTCGAGAAAGGCTGCTGCCAAGCGCAGCCCCTCTTCCCAGGCCCTGAATTGCACCATACCTGCCCAGCAGGTTATGTGCGACACACCTCCAGCCGTCGAGTGTTCATGAAAGGTTTCTCGGTCGCATGTGGCGTGATGGCGCTGGCGTGGATTGTCTTCTCACACGCAAATCACGTCCTGCGATTGTTAAACCACGGGCCTGGTCGGGTATGTCTTGAGTCCGTTTGGTTTACTTGTGTTATAACCAGGACCTCTTGTAGCTTTGGGCTGACGGTGAAGGAGGTTATGCGCCCCCAGACGGCGAACCCCAACATTGTATCGGCAGTACTAACTGGACGACGTACTACGATCGACCGTCATGGTCAACAGGGTACCCCTATGGAGCCGAGACCGCTTTTACCCTCCCGGTCAATGCAGACACTCTCTACCTCCTCGCCCGGGGTTTATACCAACAAGGTTCCGTCGAGATTGACCAGTCCACCGAGACCACAGACACTGTGGGCGTGCGTGTCCGAGTTGCCTATTATTATGACGAGGCTCTCGACCGTGCCACTGTCTGTCGCTTAGAGCGCCCGGAAAATGAGCATGGTGTTGCCATCATTGTTCGTCGTTGCCATTTTGGTCTGCTGCCAGTGTTCACTTACCCTCCTCCTCAGACACCAACGAAGCAGCCTCGTTACAACTTCAAGGATCAACTGAGATTCGATGTCAAGCTCACTTTACCTGCTGGAAGTGATAGTGCCCTACAGGTGAAAAATCTCGAGACCGACATGCCCAACTACAGTCAAAGTGTAGGGGATTTATGGGAGTCTGTCTTATTCGACAAATTTCTCTCTTATCTTCCAATGGTGGTATTCACGTCAAGGTAAGAGAGTTCCTGATTCGTTGACAACATTTACTTACTGTGCTGTCCAGTCCGTTACATCTGAGAGCGGGCAATTCTCGTCATCAAACGGCGGCATCAGTGGTCATTTCAACGCAGGATCATCCCTCGCTCTTAAAACCTCGAACGGAGCCATCACATCGTCAGTGACCTTGCTGCATCGTGAAGGCGCTGATGCCTCGAAACTGTCCATGTACACCACCAACGGGTGAGTGGCATTGTCTATATTTGTATGCTCAAGAACTGATCGCGCATCAGACGTGTTGATTCAGAGGTCGCACTCACCACGGATTCAGTGACTGGTGGCGAGTTCGAGGTCGATACGGAATCGACCAGAGGAAGCATTGGGTTGACCTTCACAGACTCCCCTGTTGACTCTGTTCTGAAATGTCGAGCTGAGACGACCATTGGCAGCCTTTTGGTCGCACTTGACAGCGCGTACGAAGGCAGCTACTCTTTGCAGAATACGCTGGGCTCCCAGACGGTGGAACAGCGGCGAGTGGAGGATCCTGCAGGAAAGGGACGCCACCGAGCAGTATCAGTGAACAGGTCGAGGGGACGAGTGAGCGGGTCCGTGAACTGGGTAGAGAGCGACGGAAGCACCGGGAACCCTGGAAGTGAGAGCTCCGCCGTTCTCAAGACGACGCTTGCCTCTATGAAGCTCCTCATCTGATGAACTAGCGGTCGCGCGTCGCGCTGTTCGGAGGAGCGATGTATTCACCATGGTTCACAAGTATGATTCAACCTCATGTACTACAATACTCCGTTCGTTTATCAGTTTGGATTTCCTTAGTGATTTCCGGAATTTTCTTTGTTCCAATAATAAGTTGCTTAGAGTTGAAGCAAGTATGAACTGAAGCTGGGCGCTGAGTGCTGTGAGATTACTCTAGATTACTCTAGATTACTCCTGCTATGAACTTGACCGATCAAAAACCAATTTTGGCACCGCCACCAACACGCCAGACTACCGTGATCGACTCCAACTTCAACGTGTACATAGTACAACGCAGTCAACGAGGAAGACCAAGGGAAGCTTGATCATCGACCACAATGGTGATGGTGAACCACGATCTTCTGTCGTCGCTACTGACCAGATCTTGCACAGCTCCCGCTATCGCTCCTAACCGCAGCACAAAACAAGCCTATGGTGAGCCTTCAGACTGACTAATGTCACGTTCTTAGAGGGTCAGCGCACTAGCTTGGGATACTGACCAGTCTCCAAGCTTGTAGAACTGAAAAATGGCGAGACCTTCAATGGCCATCTCGTGAACTGTGACAACTTTATGAACATAACGCTACGGGAAGTCTATCAAACGAGTGCAGATGGCGATCGATTTTGGAAGCTGAAGGAGTGTTATATTCGCGGTAGTACGGTGAGGTTTTCAGTCGGACGGTATCGAGGCAGGCTATTGATATGCGGCGTAGATAAAATACTTGCGTGTACCAGACACCTTGCTAGACGCAGTGAAAGAGGAGCAAACACGCGCACGCGAAGCTGGCCGGAGCGCAAGGGGAGCGGGTAGTGGTGGTGGCGGTGGTGGTACCAGAGGTGCGTCCGTGCCGTTGTTCTCTGACCGTGACCTGATGACCTCTCCCATATCTCCTGCGCGACGTTGCGATGCCCTTCCTATCCCTGCCTTGATGTTGTGACGATCTCGCCTACACGTATAGGAGGACGAGGGGCACCACCCAGAGGTTTGTTTATCTCAACTCACACCCATACCCATGTTCTCACATCGCTCGTCTTTCCAGGTCGTGGCGGTCCCAGAGGCGCTGGACCTCGTGGAACCAGGGGAAGAGGAAGGGGATAATCCCAGCATCGTATCCTCCTTATGGACAGTGCGATTACCACAGTACCGTGATACGGGTGGGCGCTGGAACAACGTATCAGCTGTGTCATTTTTCGTCAGCTACAACTATCATTGGATTCATACAGTACGTACTTTGTTGTATTATGCACACCCGAAGTACTTGTCACTTCAACCGTGCTTTGCAAATTCTCTCCGGCGTCGGGCGACTTTGCAGCTTCTGGGTCGCTCTCGACCTATCGATGTCGTTGTGGCGCGCCATCCAGTTCTTCGAAGCTGATCACCCAACGATGTGACGATGTCCCTAACAACAATTGCTCCAGCAATCCTGAAGATGCTCTAGAAGAAGTTGAACGTCAAAGATGTCTCGAGTCTCGACTGTGGGACCGAAAAATGACGCGTGGATCTAAGTACATAGTAAATAAACCTGAAAACGGAGGAAGAGGCTCCTTTTTTCGGCTCTAATAGCTTGATCCTCAGCGAAACATATTAGGATCAGTGATATGTAAATATACATTGTATATTGGGTATGGTGAGTTGGAATAATTTAGGGCTGGAACCTCTCGAGCGAGATCCTAGGTGGAGGGATGATATTGATGCAGATTTTTGCTAAGTACATTATTGTCATGAAATGCCACCTGGAGGGATTTGTTTCAACGCCACGCGAGTCCAATCTGCAGCTGTGAGGAGATTGTCAGCGTCGCAACAGATAGGACATGAAGTCTACGTACTATTCTGGAAAACCTCGTTTCCCCACCAAGTAACATAGATGCCACCTTTTGGGAACTGCGGAAACATTTTAGTGGACGGGAAATCAGAGATAGCCACAGCACTCACCTCTAGAGTGAAGAAGATTACAATAGCTGACAGAACAGTACCTAAGGGATCAACGTCAGGACGCCGCTCAACGTCAAAAAGGACATCAAACAACTTACCGCTATCCAAAGCGGCACTAGTAACGTAGTTGAACTTGCTCCACCAAGCAAAATTCCGCTTTCGCACAAGGTACTGGAACACAAACCCGGTGGCAAACCACGCGGAATAGTTGATCCCACCAGCCGGCGGTATATATGACACACCGTTGAGAACCACTGGGGTGCTTACGAACTTGACCCATGAGTTAGGGTACCGTCGTTGCCAGAGCCAGAAAGGGAGAGGTAGGAAGGCCCCAACAATGATGGCATACAACTCAGGCTGATACAATGATCCTTTGCCGAACTGCCGTGTTGGTCCGATAAGACCCCTATACACAGTGGGGTTGAGGTGAGCAGGCCAGCGAACAAGGCAACAGGTACGCACCAAACTGCCGACGCAGTGAAATACACCTGGTTATGCGGGCATGTGAGGAAACTCGCCTGGTCTGGCGAGCAGATGTCCTTGACATTATCGAACATCCACTGCTTCACGCCAAGTTGGACGAAAGAAGCCATCAGTGTCCCAACAGCTTGTACTGGTTAGGTGTGTGGTCAGACGTGCTACAACTGATAAACGTTTAAGGTATCCTACCCACGAAAGTCGCTCGTGGAGGCACTTTGATATAGTGACCTAGTTTCAAGTCCTGGACGAACGATGTCGCTTCCGTCAGCGTTTGCACCGAGTATGCTTTGAAAATCTGCCACGTTGATTCAATAAACACACTCGAAAAGCCAGATTGAAGTATGGATGCACCATGTTCGCAACAGGATTACCAGCCAAAAGGGTGCCCGGAATGATTTGAGCGAGCAGATTCAACGACACCTGAACGAGGAGTGAGCTTTAGTGTGAGATAAAGAATGTATATTTTACCCCTTGACCAGTCATTGCGTAGATGAAGCCAGAAGGCAATACATATAAGGTTGGCAAGAAGACGGACAGCAGTAGTGCCCACACTGGCACAGACGTATGCCATACCTAAGGAACGAGGAAAAAACCGATGAGGAAACCAAGGGACGGAACGGACACAAGTATGACGTACCTCAACCACAACCACCATCATGAGGAAGAATCCAACGAAAAACACGATGTACCACCAGTCTGGGACCTCTGGGTAGTTACGCATCAGTTTTGCGTGAATATCGTCCTGTTCCGAGCGGATCTTCTTCATCCCGTTCAACAAGCTGCGACCGTGATACAAGGCAGTGTGAACGAGGACACAGGTCGAAAGTGCGAAAGCGAGGAGGTATGTCATGGCATAAGTTGCCGGAAGGTAAAGCGGTGAATATTCGTTGTACGCTGTGAGGTTGAACCGGTTTGAGCTGTCCAGTACGCGGGAAACGTTGTAGTATTGCCCAAGGCGGTCATATGGATTGTCGTCATTCAATGGGAAGTAGGCGAGGTCCCATGTCTGTGTAGGATAAATTAGCACGACGAAACTCAAATGAAGAAGTCCCATACGTTTGTGTAATACATCGCCGGGGTGATAATCCAGAAGAAGAGAACGAAGCCAAAAAATATATGTGCCTCCGCCCACCACGGATACATCAATGGACTGCCAATCCATGCGATTTGGGACCAATCAAAAGTGAGAAGGCTCATTCCTAGCCCTGAGCTAACACCGAACAACTGGTTCACTGGGACGTTGTTTGGAAAGATCCAACATATCCACGAGAACACCGATAGTGCTTGGAAAAGGTAACCTAAAAAATATAAGCCTTGGAGTGTTGGATCGGCGACATGAACTTACCGGGTATGAAAAAGAAGAAAAATGCTCCCGTCATGACGAGGAGGAAGTACTTGTATCGAGTGATGCCTCCGGGCTCCTCGTCGTCTTCAGCGTGCAGAGTATTCAACAAGGTGCACGTTACCAGGTTTTGCGGCCAGACCATGCCAGCAGGCCAGACTAAAAAGCGTCTGCACAAGCCCGCAAGGCCAAAACCTGTGAGCTGCGTCGCCACGACCAAAAGAACACTAAACCAATAGTCGACATTGGTGTTATAGTTCAGTTGGGTCACGACGATGGCATTAATGGCGTATGGCGGTCCGATGGCCACGTTTGCCATGATGTAGACCAGGACATGCTCCTTGATATTCCAAGGGCCAGGGTTCAATGAGAATTCCATGCCACCGAGGAATCGCGGGAGACGGTACGTGGTGATTGGAAGGACAAAAGCTAAGAATTTGCCCATGGGATAGCTGATGATTAGAAGTGCAAGTGGTGAGACACTCGGGGCCGGTTGTCGGAAATTGAAGAAGACGTTCATTGATCTGTGGAGATTTAAGAAACCGCGAAATAAAATAACAAACTACTAACCCGCCAACCATACAGAGTATGAGACCGATAACCCACATACGCAAGGTCATGACAGGCATTTCTGGGTCATCGATGTTGGAAACAGATGCACGAACTTCAGGAAAAGGGCTGTCCTCTTCATTGACTGCATCAAAGTCGAACTCCATCCTACAGGATGGGGTTAAGAGGGGATCAAGAAAGATTTCTTGGAAACTAGTGAACGCACTTGATGGAACCCTCTCGACTGTCTTGCTCTAACATGCTTGGTGTCCAATCCAACGTCGCTGTCTCCCCGCCTATAGTAGAAGACGGATGTCGTTTCCTTCGTGATGATTCGGGCAAATCTACTTCAATTGTCTTCTCTGGGGGGCTGGAGGGGAGGTTGACGTGAATTTCCCGTGAACTGATGGCGCTGGTTCTGGATGGTCGAGTATCTGTGGTCGCAGTGCGGGCAGTGCTAAGCCTTCGCATACGGTAAGGGTCGCTTGTAGCCTGGTGGGACGCGGTGGATGGGGGGCTGTCTACAGGGATATTTGATACGGGAGGAGTGAAAAGACTGGAAGGCCCAGCTACTTCAGCGGGGAAACGAGCGTAAGGATCGAAAGTTGAAGATGGGTATGTGACTGAGGGTGCTTCTGGGGCGGCGGCGTTGGAGAAGACCTGGTCATAAGCTGGTGCATTGTGCAGGAAGTACTGAGGGTGTTGCCTCTGTGAGTTCCTCTGCTGATCTGCAGTGGAGGGTGGGACGAAGGCAAAGAGGTCATCTGTGTCGCTTTCCTCTTCTTCTTCCTCCTCGAGATACGTGTTATCGTAACCATACCGGGTATCCTGATCGAACGCGCCAGCCACAGTAGGTGGACGGAAGGCTGAGGACGTAAATGGGCGAGAACCACCAGCTGAAGACGTAGGTCTACGAGACATGGAGTGCGGAATAACAAAGCTGTCAATTCCTCAGGGTGGACGACGACAAGGGATGCAGTTTGAGGCCGGAGACGACGAGAACGACGTCGAATCGACGCGCGAGGGAGAGATTAAGCAACGGAGGGGTATAGGACGAGGGAAGGAGAAAGGACTTGGTGCGGGTGGGAGTACTTGCACTGGACTGCTAAGGATCTGCAACCAACCAATCACATACCTCAGGCACATCACCGCTAGGGTTCCTGGCACTTATTTTCGTCCTTTTTTTCATATTTCCCGCTCTTGAGAATTCTATATTTGGTTAGTTTTCCCGCGCGTGTCGGAGCATTCCGGGCAGCTTTATTATCTTTTTTTCTCTAATGAAAAATAAAACTGAAGACCTATTCAACTTCATTAGAGCTCTGTTACACCATCTGTCGGTAGGCAATCCTTGCATGACCATACTTTCATACTACACGCATCTACGGTGTCCAGCACTCAGCCCTGAGGCACGCAAGGGGAACCAATATGCCAGCCATGCTGCAAGCACCGTCACTTTTCCACCACGATTTGATTTGACATTGCTTGCTTCATGTGCCTGACCCAAAAGCGCTGCTCTCTTGCAAGATCTAACTTGCGCGTTGCTCTAAACGTGCATGTAGTCGCCGTACACCTAGAGATTCTCATCTGGACGGCCTAACGTCGTAAGTGGCGGAAAGCCAAGTCCGAATCTGGACTTTAGTTTGTGCTACAGTCGACTTAGATTCTAGTACTGCAACGCATTGCGCTTATCATGTCACCTTGAACCATGCGATACGTACTCTTGTTCGGTGGTTGCTCGCTCCAACCCTGCAGAGTTGTTTGCAACCCACAAGCGCTGGTCACACCAACCAGTCATTTACCCTGCTACTAGAATTGGAATACGACTGCCATAGCAGCTTATCGTACGGTGGTGTGCCTCGTTTCCGTGTCAGGGCAGACGGACGTCATCAATTGAACAGCCTGTCGACAGTCAACCCGACATGAGTTCATCCTGTCGCCTCTGCCATGTCCCGTCAGTACCATGTTCCGTCATCACACTTTGGGTTCCTTCATCGATCGATGTGTCCCTATGTATCCTCGTTGCACTGGTCCTCAGAATAGCATATCCGGCTACTTGCATCTCCACGACTCTCCAGGGCTGGATTCATCACACGGCAGACACGGCCATAGACTGACGCAAAGGCTTAAGCTTGGACGCGGCACGTGGGCGGATTTAGTTCCAATCAGACCGCCAAATATACACGGAACTCTCGATAGAAACAGTCGTTTGAGTTAGACCCTGTTAGACT
>KN819336.1:475535-493495 GCA_000827475.1 Paxillus involutus ATCC 200175
CCTAATTCTCATCTGGATTATAAGGTGACAGGTACACTGTACATGATGTGCAGAAATATTTATTGTGTGATAGTGCTGTATTTACAGTAATATAGTCCTAGTGCTAGCTAGTGTATAGTGGGGACTTAGAGAAAATTTCGCTCGACTACTGAATACAAGTCATATTCCCTTCAGCTACTACACTACCGTAGACCTTGTGGCCTAATGGTTTAGGTGCTCGACTGCTTTCCCAATGCCGTGGGTTCAACTCCCTGTTGTGCCATTTATTTTGGCTCACTAAACTCCCACGTCACCCAATTCCATTCTTAGTAGTCTTAGTAATATATTTATAATGTTTAAGAATCCGATTTCAGATGCAAATGTCTGACGTGACCAGTATTACGTGCTTCTATTGCACCCACGGCTACAAGTGCTACACATTCCTATGGGCTACTAACTCGGCAGGGCCTTGCTAATGTCATGTTCACTCGCCTGTCGTTTTCCTGATGTACTAACAGCGGCTGACCACAACGATCGCCTCTTCCTTCAAGTTGTGGTGACGTCGCCTGGAGGCTGACTCGGACGTCATTACCACTACAACGTACCTTCGGTGCATTGATTGGCATTGAATACCGTGACTTCGCGACGAGCGCTCCGTCTCTGCCCCCAGCGCTATTTGCTTCCGTATCTGATCGGCTTATTTAGGTACTACTGCTCCCTAGGCCTATGGTGCCGTAATGGTTTTCTATTGTCTCTCCAGAAGTTCAACACCGTGGGCTCCGGCCAGCATCTTGCGGACCACTCGTTGCTCATTGTGACTACATCCCTATGGTTTCACAATAAGCACACAGCTGCACCCATCACCATGTCCACGTACTTCGCCGAACTGAGTATTTTGGTTCCGCCAAGTCTACTTTTTGTCTCCGCATATCCAAGTCTGGTCACGAGAAACGCATAAATACAGAGCGAGACATTCGATCAGCGCGCTTTGTCCAGGAAGATCTTTACAAAAGGGCTGGCTGGCTCAGTCCCTAAGGTTGTATATTATGAGTCCCTTGCTCTCTTCACGAATCACCGGCATGACTCCACGAACTCCCCTGAGGTCAACAACACATCGCGGACCGCTCGCAACGTCACCAAGGTCAACAAAGAATACCATTCAGTGTTCTCCTGCTACTCCTTCCCTGATCAGACCTCCCAGACCAACCGTTGACGTTGCTATCCCGCGATCCAGGACCCCTGTGCCGAGTCCACTCGTGTACTACCGCAATCAGTCTCGACGACTACGGAAACATGACGTCGTCAATGAAAGAGTCCTAGGATTATCTGGCCTTAGCCCTCGCCTCTGCGATCTCGAGCTCATCTTCCAGTCTCTCATTTACTGGGCCTGCGACCTCGCAAAGACTCTTATTGGCGTCGTGATCTTTAGCTTGATGATCTGGGCACTCCTTGAATCGGTAGGTCCTCCTCGATCACCCGTCGACGAGGTGCTGACCTACTTTCTCCAGGCATCATATATATCCGAACCGTCCCCTCCACCAAATTCTCGCTGGTTATCAATGTCTCACCTGGCCCCAACGAGGACTCTACGCTGCCATCTTGGTCTTTCTTTATGTGAACCTCAAGAGACGGATGCAGCTGTTTTACAGTTCCTTTCCGACCATATTCAACACGCAAAGACTTTGGCATCCCTCAGTGTGGGCCTTGGGTTACCCCTTCGTGCGTTCTTCGAGGCACACCAAGCGAAGTAAGCGAAGTAATCTTATCTTATTACTCTATCTTAACTGAGGCGGTGCGCTAAAGTGTAGGGACGTTCATAGCGCGACGCCAGCTCTCTGGGCGATCGCGCTTCATGCCAGATATCGACACTCTCACAAATCTTACTGCATCTCTCGATCCTCCTTTCCTCGACTTCACGCCCAGTAGTTTCATCGGCAAAAGTGTGCGTGCCCTTGGTTCGTCTCAATCCACCACACTTGCTGACACAAAACTCTAGTTCTCCCTCGCCCTCAACGAACTTGGTGACATCATCTCTGATCCTCCTCACCAAGCTCTCAGATATAAGGAGCATCAGGAGGCTCATTCTCGTGCGATATATTGGCGAACTGCCTCGAATCTGCTCCTTGAATATTCAGCTGCCCGCCCACGCGCCAGGGAACTGTTGCAACAAGTTCAGGAAATCCATCAGGAGTTGTCGCCATTAGTTCCAACTCTTGGTGATGTAGTACATGTTCAAGCGAAGCCGCATGTCTGGTGGAAGAGAAAAGCTCTTGCTCGCTCCTCGACGGAGGAGGGCGTGCGAGCATTTGTAACAGGACTGGAAGTGACGATGGAGAATCTACGCCGGTTGGCTGCTTATCTTGATTGGATTACGGTGCACCTCGTATGTGTTGGGTCTCGCCTTGACAATGGTCTGCTTTGCTAACGACCGCTCCGCAGGCTGAGACGACCTTGACGGATGTTCTGAAGTCGCGTGGTAAAACAGACCTCTCGTCATGCATGGCGGCTCTCCAAGAACTCTTCGCTCGGTCGAAGAACTCAACTCCAACGAAACCTTGTTTCCGCCCGGATGATTACAAGCTCGCTTCGCCCAGCGTTCCAGAAAGAATAGACGTCATGGTTCCAGGCAGTCCAACAGTGCAAGTGAGATGGTAACCCAATGGACATATGCTACATCGTGCTCTACAATAACTTATCGTGTGTATCATTAAGCTAATATGTATTCTAACATGTATCACACAAGGTTGTAAGATGATCGAGTGGATGAAAGGGGAAGTTTTGCCTGCATCTCTCGTCCGACCTCACATTGCATTTCCCCATGCCACCAGCCAACACGATGGCCCAACAAGGGGCTTGAACTCCGTCCCGCTCTCGGCGCTCAATCGTCAAAGGCGCCCGATGAGTATGAAAGCGACATAGCTGGAGGACGACAAGGTATAATGGCCCGCAAGTCTCATCCGAACGGCGCAGATGACTGCTACGGAAAAGCCTTCGGTGAACAGACGGAACCACCTCGAGACAACACTCGTGATCTTTACAAGAATACTATGAGCTGTTGTGTAGGCTCCAGCGGCTAAATACACTAACCTTGTAGTATGGCTTCGCTAGCGCTCGAGTAACCATTCGAGATACGAACCCGTGACCGTGCTCGCGCTGACCACTCGATTGTATGTGGTCCGATGAGAGGACGATATCACCCTCTCGTTGAGGTCGTATCTTTGAGGCAGGGTTCTCTGCGTTAGGAGGATGAGCCACAGACGGAAGGCGGGCGTCGGGAGACAGGGTATGGATTGTTGGTTGAGGTGACAGCTCGACGTGCTTCCCCGATGGGAGAATGTCGGACTCGGACAGTAAGAAACGATCGCTAGAACCAGCGGAAAGCAGATTCCTAGCACCCGCAGAGTCGGCGAGGTCCTTCGGCTGATGGTATGCGAGGCCCAAGGTGGGGTTTCCGATACCCGAATCTTTACTCAGGTGCACAAGTCTGTGATCGCTCGTGGTGTTGGGAGCGGGAGACTTCGAGAGAGGGTTGAATGATATAGAAAAGCTTTGGAAGAAACTTGAACCGGGTTCGGATTTTCCGAGGTTGTTGACCACGAAGAGTAGGCCCAGAGTGATGTGAAAGAGCATCCCCAGTATCAGCATGGTGGGCGAGGCAATCCTGGTCGCAGTGGTGTGGAAGGCGCAGTCAGTGCAATTAGATTCCCGAATACTTTTTGAGTCGCCAGTGGAGAGAACTAAAACAGCAAATGTTCAACACCGTCATTGCAAATATTATGACGGACGTGTCGCGGTCACGTGCCGCTGAAGTCAACATCGTGATTTGATCGTGATCATCATGGCTTTTGTTGTCTGCTTCATGGAGGTCTTGGGCGAGGCAATGGAAAATGTTATATTGGCTTTACAGTAAGGATATGTGGGGAGAGACGAATGCAGAAGAACGGATGTGAGAAGACCACAGGCAAGGCTTTCATCGGTCCAATGGCTGGAAGCGTGTGTAGTAATGCTTGGTTTGGGCTTCGACCATCTCCTGGGTAGATTCGGGGAGATCTTCTACGAAACGGCCTCCATATATCTTTCAGTTTCAATTCTCTGTTGTGGCCAAAAAGCCGAGGCTTACCTGGTGAGCCGGCAAAAAGTGCAAGAGCGGGTATTACGGTGTTGGGTGGAATAACAGCGTTGTCTGCCACCTGGGCACAATCTTTAATTATCGTAAACTTTCCCTGAGGAACGAATCAGAGAGTCATTCAGACCAGTAGTAAATGCACAAGTCCTTACAATGATACAGTTCTTTCCGATGACAACGTGATTGCCAATGGTCGCTGCTTCAACGACAGTATTGGCGCCAATGTGTACATGGTCTCCAATTTTCATTGGATAGTAGTTGAAATTTCCGCGATACGTCTTGTATGGTGGCCTAACTCGGGGACGCCATCATCAGCGATGGGGACTAAGTTGAGTCGGTGTGCGAGCAAACCTCATGATACACCCATCTCCCACCAGACAGTATCTGCCCAAGGATATGACCACTGCATGTCCTGGCCCGGTTCTTCTAAGGTCACCTCGTATGATCGCACCGCTGGATATGATAGTTTTCCCCCCGAGAATGATATTTTGAGGTCCTGCGATGGTGGCCCGTCGCGAAACCTTGTTTCCTGTGTCCTTTTAATTCATCCGGCTGACGTTCTCGATGAAACGAGATGTTATCCGTACCGTTTCAATGAATTCTGCCTTTGAGTAGTAGACAGGTGCATCCATAGTCGTCCGCCAATGATGGGAGTCGTATACATATGTCAGCAAGAGCTCCAGGCCCAAGACCCACACCCACTTCCCATTATTGCCACATCACCGTCACGACTCGACGAGCAATTATGTCGCCTGCTCTCACAACGCTGACGCTCGGGCAGAGCCTATGTCGAAGAGCATTATTGCAAAAGCTCGTCTTTGGTACCGCTAACGGCCAATCCAGACATTTTTGTGGCTGGGTCACCTCACTTGGCCTTAGCAGTGGGCACCGAATCTTGAGCACCAAAGCTGCCTTGCCCAGTGTCCCATCACCCTCTCGGTGGATATCTCAATCATCAAGGGCATCTCAGAGCGCCGCCTCGCAAGCCAGCTCAACAGCTGCCCAACAAGACAATGAACCCGCCTCATATCAAGGGCCCTTGACACAGACTTTCCGCCGCCTCAAAATATTCTCGCTAGCCTCGCTTGGCTTGACATTCACTATGGCGCCGTTCATCTTCATCGTCGAGTCATCTCTCCCCATGTCTGCACGAATCTTTCTGGCGGCCACTGCCATATCAACCAGTGGCATCTCCACTGCGTTGGTCAGCTGGTGCGGTGCCCCATACGTATCTCACCTCCGCCGTCTCATTCCTGCCGAGAATGGGGGCATCGAGGGAATCGAGATGACGACGCTCACGTTGACGCTGAAGAAGCAGATTACCCGCGTATACGATTCGGATTTCTTGGTAGAGACGAGACGTCCTTTTGCCAAATGGGAACTCGCTCAGGAGATTCAACTCCCTCCTCCCAGCGAAGACGCGCTTACGGCTGCAAAATCAGGGGCCCCAGGAGAAGAGGAGACTGTTGCCGAAACTCTGAACGAGAAGGGCGAGATCATCGGTCGGTGGATCGTCAAATGGGGTGAAGCGGGTGCTGGAACTTGTCAAGCTACCGGTAGAGTGTTACGGTAAGCCTTATTTCTTCCGGTTAGCTTGATGAAGTTTCAATAGTGCGCATCAGATACTTCAACGTTCACGAGGAACTTCTGTGATGGCGGCCCAGCCCCAACGTAGTCTGGACCCCCTTCCCCACAGGCATTTAGGTCACATCAGTTGTTTATAACTTTATATCGCGTCATGAAACACCCGCATTCGTCAGTAAACACCGAACCAAGTCCCGCCTAGCGCATTGAGACCGTGAACGTTTGAACTTTCAGGTCATGATCCACTGGTCATGTGGCCTACGCGGAGACGTCACCTCTACGAATACAGGGTGACATTCCGCAACAATTCTTTACGTTCCTCCTACTCCAACTCAGGGTGGCCTCCCAATTGGTTGACTCGTTTCGTCGCCACTACGGATCAAACTTTCGACTTTCTGTGCAAGACATGAATAAATACAGGCTAGTGGCACCGAACCGCGGTGAGGCCAAAGTAGAGAGCTCAGTGTGCCACATCCCTTTGTCCCTTCGCAGTTACGCCCGCGCAAGCCCGGAGTCAAGCCTAAGGATCTGCATACTTAGTTGACGTGGAAACCCAATCACACAACGAGGCTGACTGTACGCGGCTTGAGCCCCTTTAGTCTAGACCTTGTCAAGTCCCACACGGCCAAGACCCTGAGGCATCATATCCCTTATCCGTCCTCGAGGCAGATCAGTCCGTTTCCATCCACAACTTCACGGTGCCGAATTTGGATCGAAGTAAGAGAGGGACTTATAAGGTTAAACTGCTTTGACCGCATTCGGCCAAAGCTAGACGACATTGCGGTAGAGTTGCAAGGGCTGCACACGTTGTGCAGAGATTTGATAGGATGTCCATATTATGAGAGCCTTTTTAATTCGGGGCCCGGTGCATAACGGGGACTCCTAATATTCGGATCCAGGAATAAGACGACACCGTTCGCAAAAAAGAATAAAACAAATGTCCTAATGGTTGTATCCTCAGGCCTCCACGAGCCTCATATGTAACGATAACGATGATCATCACTATCTAGTGAGATAAATCTACTTGGAACATCAAGATAACGACATGCAAATGGTACTACTATGCGATGCTCCAAGAGGCAGGAACAATGGTATTGCCTAATAGGAAAGGGGCTAGAGGTTGCTTTTAGTCTCCTTGATCCGTGCGCCCTGAAGACGTTCGTCTGTAACCAAGCATCAGAAACAGGCTAGTGTCTCGGCAAGTCGTGACGCACAATTGCTCTCGTAGAGGTTGTCACTGGGAACTGGAACAGTATGTAGATGGATATTCGAAGCGTCAACCATGTCAGGGACAATCTCTTTAATGTTACGAGCACCTAGAAGTCGCATGTTCATCTCGAATTCGTCCTGGTACACACACCGGCAATGAGCAAGGAAATCCGAAGAGATGTCCGGGAAACATACGTGTAATATTCGGAGGGCCTTCTCTACGCCCTCCTGTCCGTACGACGAGAACGCATAAAGGAATGGGCGGCCAACGCCAACTAAATATCATGTAAGCTTGAGAGGCGTGATCGCAAGCATGACACCGTACCTGCAGTGGCTCCAAGAGCGACAGCCTTGATAACGTCGGTCGCGCGACGCACACCTCCATCGATGAATAATTGGAACTGTTCATTGGGGAAGCTGAGCCCCCGCTTCTCCTTGAGATTAACGACAACTTCAACCAGAACCTCGATCCCTGAACGAGCAAAGTCCAACTGGCGACCACCGTGGTTGGAAAGGACGACACCGGCAAGACCCATGTCGTAGGCTTCAAGGGCATCCTCCCAGCACTGAACGCCCTTCAAGATCAGAGGCACTGGATGATGCCAGGTCATAAACACTGCATATTCGACCGACAGTCTTCGAACTCACTCTTGGTTATGCTCTTAAAGAATTGCATGTCTGACCAGTTCAAACCCGGGTCGATGAAAGACTGTTGGAAGATTATGGGGCGACAGCTTTTGCTGGTGATTGCAAGCAACTCACACTTATGGCCCTCGCTGCACCTTGTGAACGATCAACGCCACCCTGTCCCGCTTGCTTGACCTCCGAAGGATCTTCGGCTTCGAACTTTTGCCGCATGTCTTTCTCTCGCCGACCGAGCTGAGGCGCATCTACCGTGATAAACAGGCCTTTTATTCCGCGCTTTTCGGCGTGTTCAACGATGCGCTTGGTGATTTCCCGGTCCTTGTTCACATACAACTGGAAGAACTGAACTTGGCCAGGGGCCGCAGCATCCACAATTTCGTCAAAGGAACATGATGCAAGGGTGGGTATCTGTTGAGATGATTGAGGGTCGAATTATGAAGAGAAGATAGGTAGGGCCGCCTCACCATTTGAATGACTCCGTGCTTCGCTGCGGCTCGTGTAAGGTTGAGCTCACCATCAGGGTGGCCGAGTTTTCCAAGAGCCGTAGCGGTCTGGAGTGTGGCAAAGTCAAAAAACACCGTGAACACAGTTAAAAAAACATTCATACGATATATAGAGGCATGCTCGATTTATGTCCCAATATTGTTGTTGACCAGTCAACCACAGTAACGTCCCTAAGGATGCGAGGACGGAACCATATTCTGCGAGAATGATCTCGGTGAAACTGAAAAGAGGACATTTGTCTGCGTACCTGTGGAACGCGGCGTGATTTTCACGGTTCGTGATCTCGTCATCCGCCGCTGAGGAGTAGTATGCCCATGCTTTCTCAGGCATAACCACCCTTGCGATGGCCTGGCAAGGGTCATGAACGCCAAGGTACTTGGGGGAAGCTCATGTTACGGACCTCGAAGTCATGAAAGTTAAGGATCTCAGAAAGAAGTGGGCGGGCTGCCAAGCGGGCTTGCCGTGCACGCTCCTCATTGGTGATTATTTCCTCGACCTTTTCCACTGTCGCGAGGTCAACGGGACCAAGACTATTTACTGTGAGCTGTCACAAACCAGGGTAGACGAATTTGTAACTGACTGCTTCTCGGGCTTCAGGTTAGTCGTGATGGCATCTGGTGGATGAATAGGATCGTATTCTTTCCTAACATGGAAGTCAGTGGCGAACACCTTCATGACTTTGATAACACACGTAGCATCCTTTCCGGCGTACTTCAAGATGATCTTGCTTCCTCCTGAGCGATACTTTCGTTAGAAGAGCAGAAGGAAGACATGCCCATAGGTTTCGACACACCGGGATGGTCTGGAATGATAGATGAACTCAGCGAAACTAATGACAATGGGTGCTTGGAGGCATACCGTCCAAAAAGTCCGTTACATCATACACATTGCCTACATGAAGATGTTATGAGATGCGGCTTTGGGCAAGTGGGTCTTGAGTGACGTACCGTGGACAATGATCCAGCAACTCTCCCGGGTGTTGTGCAGGGCGACTTCATCGCCTGTAAGGGCCTTTCCTGTGTTAGCCATCCAGGTACTGTCGCCGCGTTATTAGATCGCCTGAACTGCTGAACGACGAGCGGAGAACAACCTTGGGTATTGGTGCACCTTTATTCCGCGTTTTGTTCCCCACACAGACACATGCCGTCGGAACACCGCATCTGATCGAAGGCCACCAAAATAGGCAATCAGCAGAATCGCTGAGTTCATTCTTACCATAATAGTCACTCAACGCCAGGTCAAGAACATTATCATCACACACGAGGTTAATACTTGTGTTTCCATTCAACTTCCCACAGTTCACCTTGACCTACTAGTAGTTCTGCTGTGCGAGGTACTCCATGATCCCGTCTACGATGACAGTGTGCCAGCTCTGATCTGCTTTAGCCACTCCGCTAACAACGATAACTCCCGCAACTCCCTCTACGCCCTTCACCTTCACCGGAAACCCACCAGCGTGACAACAATATGCACTCGAATCCTCCATCTCAAACGTGTCCTTCAACGACTGCTGTATCGACTTCCCCGGTTCCTGTATCATCAGCCCCATGCGCAGGGTAGACAATCCCCACCGGAGCACGGCAGCTTCCTTGCGCTTCACCCAGTGCATGTTGTCAGGGAGCGCCCCGGGAGCGGACGTCGCAAAGAAGAGGAGCTGGTTTGAATTGGCATGCGAGATGTAGACGACGGCAGGCCAGGAGAAGCTCTCTATGCAGTTCTTGCGGATGATGTTGCCTAGCTCCCATGCGACGTTGCTGTCGAAGGAGGGGAGAATGCATTCGTTCTCTTGGGTTTTGACTTCCTCGGCCTAGAGAGCGCCCTGAGTTAGATTTCTTCGTACTTAGGGTGGTGGTGAGCAGTACTCACTGTGAGCGACATCGTACGTAGAATACTGAAGGTATGTTCAAGGGGGATTGGGAGTGCAGGTTTTTATACACTTAGGATCGCCTGCAGGGACGGTGCTATGGGTAACACGTCATTTTTCCGATGTTATTCGGCGATGCAATAACTTCGGCGTATGTCCATCCGTCACTGAAGTGGCGGGGCCCCTCGAGGATTTTGATCACCTCTCACTTTTATACAGATAATATATAAAGTCCTCCAGGGTACTGTGATTCAATTTTACCTTCCCGCCTCTTACTTACCTTGCTGCGATTGTTAACGAAGAAATGAGTATAGGTATCATCCACAGCACACGGCAGCCGTTACCTACACACTCGTCAGTCACAACAAGGGTAACTGCCGTTCCCTCCGGCAGGGTCACTGGGGAGCACGAGCGCCCGCCCGGTGAGGCATTTGCGGGGTAAGGGACGCAGCTGGGGCACAGGGCCCCTTTTACCTAGATTGATTGTCCTACATAGGGTGGTACACCCCACCGGGACATGAATGGATATCAAAAAAAAAAAGGAAATGAAAAGATCGTATGTATACGGTTCGTGCCTGGAACAATACCACTGACGCAGTTGGACGTCTCCAGAATAAAGGCGGAGGCAAATCGAACGCGAAGGGTGGGTACCAACACCGTTGAGTTCACCCACTGTGCACGCCTGAATCAGAACACCAAGAAACTTTGCATTGCAAAAGCTCGGTACCATGTACAATGATGCATGTTGTTTATCCATTGCAGGGATTAAGAGAAAGTTTAAGGAATGACAGCTACTTATAGAAGATGTATCCCCAGTCTATATGCCCAAAATGTTACACAGCGTGATTAGATGGAGAGAGATAGAGAAAAGGAAAGACAGTCGAGAGGGGAGAGGGGAGCGAAAAAATAGTACAGAGATTGAGGGATTAATGCAGCATAGACTCAGACAGTGTCGAAGGCATTTCCACCTGCTTGTGCGTCCAAACTGATGACATCGTTGAGACCTGAAGTACCTTGTTAGTCGTATTCTTGTGGGGTGCATATATTTGTCTTACCCATGACATCGAAGAAGGCTTTGGGATCCATTCCTTTCGCAGAGTTGAAATCGGTCCCAGTCTTCTTGAGTGATTGCATGGCAGCGCGGATGCCGTGGACGGCGGCGACACAGGAGATAAGAGAGAAGACTAAGACTACGTGAGATACGATTTCTTTGTCGTAACTAGCAGCAAACTTACTGATGATTTTGGCACCCAGTGCCTCAGCTTCCTTGCAGGTGAAGGATGGCGTCAAACCACCGGAGATAACATTGACGAGAACGGGTTTGGGTGCCAGGGCTGCCACCGTTGAGGTGAGGTGATCTGCAGTCTTGACACCCTCAATAAAGCAGACATCGGCACCGGCATCAGCTGCAAGCTTTAGGCGGGTCACGGCTTCTTCCATGCCAAGAACCTGTGCTGAATCTGTCCGACCAATGATTACCTTGAGAATTAAATGATGAGCTTCTCATTAAGACCGAGGTCGTGCTCGACTTACGAAATTCGAGCCGCCAGGAATAGAATCGCGGGCAATTACCGCAGCGCGGATACGGGTGACAAATTCCTCTCGTGATACAACTTGCTTCCCCATCAAATGACCGCAACGCTTGGTCTGCACCTGGTCCTCGATGTGCATGCCAGCAACACCAGCGCGAGCATATTGGTAGACGGTACGGGCAACCATGGTAGTGCCACCAAAGCTGATAAGGGAGTACTGGTGAGAAAATGTACAGGAAATGAGATGGGATCGCATACCCAGTGTCGGCATCAGCGATGACGGGTGTGGTAGGGCTCAAGCTGCAAACCATCTGTGCACTCTGGACGAAATCATTCAGGGTCGCAATGGCAACATCTGGTTGGCCGAGGCGAGAAGCGGTTGTTGCAGCACCACTCTGATATAAGCAGTCGAAGCCGGCTTCGAGTGCACATCGGGCACTGATGCCGTCGCAAATACCTGGGGCAATCTGCCAATCGATGAGTCAAGCTTCGAGTAGAGAACAACTGATGTACGAACAACAATGCCGGGACGGGCTAGCATCTGACGGAGACGAGTGGCTGCATCCCAAGACAGGGGACCGTCGAGGAAGTTCTTGGGGTCAAGGCGGGGGTTGTAGTAAACACCAGCTCTCGGTACTTCGGTGAAAGATGTCTCAGAAGCGGTGGAGCTTCTTTCCTCAACGACACTTTCTGTGACAGAGGGAGTGGTAGCCACTTCGCTAGATTCAGAAGTCTTGTAGTAGTCGAGTCCAGGCATCTTGAAGATGTTGGAGAAAAAATTACGAAGTCTGGAAGAGGTAGCCGTTTTTATAAACAGAGGTGGATTAAGAGGAAGGGAGTGTGTTTGTCTGTCTGCAGCAAACCTCTACGCTTTATAAAGGCCGGCAGGGTGGTGAAAGCCCAATTATTTTTCCCTATCACCTCCTAGGGTTTAAGTTACACTTACGTAGCCATGGTGAACTGCGTATGCCGCGCCAACTTTTTTCCCTTGGACGAGCGGCCTTGTTGGCAGGTCCTGCGCCGCGGCGACAGACGGACGAAGAAGAGAGCATAAACAAGAAACTCGTATGGAAATGTTTGACACGCTGGTAAGACCCGCTCAAGTCGCCCGATTCAGATTCTAACCCCATTTTCGGACCGTCATCCTCGGGGACACGGAGGGTTTGGCGTCCGGTGACAGAAAACGCTCGGGTTGAATATTCGAAACTGTGTCGGATTCCGTTGCGGCCGCTTAGAGGTGAGGGCATTTGAGCGGAAATATAGCCTTATCAGTAATCATAAGCGACCCGAATAATCGTGTCACTCACCGTGACGACGCCACGTGTCACATGTGCGACATCTGAATACACATACATAAATTATAAAGTAATCTCCTTTTGAGGCAAGGTTTTACTTGCTTGCTGTAAGGCTAATTTATGGAGGTCATAGCCTCATCAAACTTGGAGTGGCCGGCATCACATGTTCCAAAGGACGGGAAGTGATCAAATCTGACCAAAACCTGCTGTAGCTTCGCGTGTGCGCCATCCTGTTCACCTTGTAATCCCCAGTACTAGTAATATGGAGTGTATTAAGTATTTTGTACAGGACAATGTAAGTTGCTGAGAATCGAGCATTGGCCCTGAAGAAGCTATTGACGTGTGTTTGCCTTTTTACAGAAAAGGAAGTCGATTGACAATGCTGATCGCATCATCGTCTGCCTACCCGCGAAGCGACGTTTCTGATGGGTGATTTGCGCAAGTCCGCCAGTCACTTCAGCTGCTCAGCATGGCCAGCTCACTTGACACTTTTTGTCCACGCTTGTGGAAAATGTCGGGCATCCGACACTCATCTCGGGGATAGAGGGGAAGTTGAGTCACGTTGCAAAAGAATTGCCTTCCAATAATTCATGCTAGGAATCCTTAACAGCGAGGGCCAATCGCAGTATTGATTCTCGGCTCTCTGTCTTGGAAAATATCGCAAAGTGGAAGCGCTGGCTAGGATCTACACTGTAGCAATCGGCGAATTTGTTCGGCGTACTTTCACCCAAAGTCCGGCCAGACAGCAGTGTGTAGTATTACACGCTGAATGGTGCTGTTTTGCCCCGGTTTAACTCCGAGCGAACACGCGGGAGCTTGGCTGAGCTTGGCCTGTCTTCACCTCACCCCACTGGGTGTTGCACCACCCCTAATGGTATCTCCTACAACGTAATGTGCATCGTGCGGTCTCCGTTGTTCCGCTGGGCGCATCTCAAAAGCAGTAAGAATGTAGACAACTTTCCTTATTCCTTCTCTTCCTAAACACAGCAGGCACGCCAAGAGTTCGTCGTTGTCATGTCTCTAATATCTTCCCAAACCGTAGCTGAGCACGCTGCTGCGGAAAGCTGCTGGATCATTGTTCATGGTACGTTCCAGTACTTCCATATCACTTCCAGGCTGATGTCGGCCTTAGGCAAAGTCTATGATGTAACGGAGTTCTTACCTGGTGAGCAGTAACGCGTCTCATGACAGGATGAACTTATGTCCGACGTCTGTAACGTAGAGCATCCTGGTGGGAGTAGAATTATCCTGAAATACGCCGGAAAAGACGCTAGGTACGCACCTTATCCCCAATTGATCGCAACGGAGTGTAGTCTTACCTACCACCCAGTGAAGCGTACGATCCAATTCATCCACCCGACGCAATCACCACGCACCTTCCTAAGAATAAGCAGTGAGTGAATGTGCAACACGCTGTTAGAATCTACTTACTTGTTGCGCATTCTAGTCTTGGCGCGGTTGATCCTACCACTGTTATTAAATTAAAGAAGGAGATGACTGCGGAGAAGCTTAGGCACCAAGAGTTAATGGCCGCTCGCCCATCACTGGATGAGATTGTCAATTTGCACGACTTTGAGGCCAGTGCCAGTGGTGTCGTCACATCTCCGCAGCAATGATCTAATAACCCCCTAGGCAGTTGCAAAAGCCATCCTTCCTGCCAAGGCTTGGGCCTATTATTCTTCGGCGTCAGATGACGAAATCACCATTCGGGAGAACCGCGCCGCGTACCAGAGGTCTGTTCAGTTTCTTCGTCTTCAAACATTACCTAGGATTGATAGGACACAGGATCTGGTTCCGTCCGCGCGTTCTCCGTGACGTGTCTACGGTTGATTGGTCGACCACGATCTTGGGCCAAAAGTCGTCACTTCCTGTGTACATCGTACGTGCCCTCCATGAGAACTTCACAGCAGACTCCTTAACCAGGATTATAGTCTGCAACAGCACTCGGCAAGCTTGGTCACCCTGACGGTGAACTCAACCTGACACGTGCGGCCGGCAAACATGGTGTCATCCAGATGGTACAATAGCACTTGCACCCATTTGGTCTTCGCATTGTTCTCATTTGGTTTCGTCCTAGATTCCTACCCTTGCATCTTGCTCGTTCGATGAGATTGTCGACGCTGCCGTTCCTGGACAAGTTCAGTTCCTCCAGCTGTACGTCAATCGTGATCGTGAGATCACCAAGAGATATGTGCAGCACGCAGAAAAGCGTGGTGTGAAAGGCCTCTTCATTACCGTCGACGCACCTCAGCTCGGTCGCCGTGAAAAGGACATGCGCATGAAATTCGTTGATGAATCTGGTGTCGCAAAGGTTCAAGAAAACCAAGATGGTGTCAAGAAGGATGAGGGTGTTGCCCGTGCTATCTCTGTAAGATTTGTGTCTCACTTCGCAACTTAGTCTAATCAGAATTTGTCTTAGTCTTTTATTGACCCCTCTCTGTCCTGGAAGGATATTCCTTGGTTCAAAAGCATCACAAACAGTAAGTTCCCGATTATCTTGCTTAGTGGCGCATCTGATAGTTGGGTATGTAGTGCCTATCATCCTCAAGGGTGTTGCCACACCACAAGATGCCTTGATGGCATACGATCACGGCGTTGCTGGGATCGTTCTTTCCAATCATGGTGGCCGTCAGCTCGATACGGCTCGCTCCGGTATTGAGAATCTGATTGAAGTCGTGGAGGCACTGAAAACGCGTGGTCCTTGGCCAAATCCCAAGTTCGAGGTTTTCGTCGATGGTGGCGTCCGCCGTGCATCCGATGTTCTCAAAGCTATCGCTCTTGGTGCCAAGGCTGTTGGTGTCGGTCGTGCATTCATGTACTCTTTCTGTGCATATGGACAGGAAGGTGTTGAGAAGGCGTTCCAAATATTCAGGGTGAGTCAGGGACAACCATATGTGTCAAGTGGATTACCGACGGGTACCTAGGACGAACTTCAAATGAACATGCGTTTGATTGGCGCTCGCACCATCGATGAACTCACTCCCGATATGGTGGACGCTAGCGCCATCCACTCCCACGTCGGTATTACTCCTACAGATAATCTATACAACACAACGTGTAAGTGTGTCCATGACATACTGACCCTTTTCGGGTTCAATGACCTTCCCTTTCATAGACCAACCATTGGCTCTTGCCCAGTTCAAGACCAAGCTGTAAACTGGTTCTTCCATTGCATCCCATCGCATGTGTTCCCTATCTCTCGTAATGTATTGATTTACCCTAAATATCTAACAATATCCTTTGGCCGAGCCTAAATGCGTGAGCCCGTTTCACTTCAATATGGTAAGCACGCGTATCCACCGACATCGCGCTTCCGTTCTGTGGGGTTTTCATCATCCTGTGGTCATGTTTTCGTCCTCTGTTTCTCACCCTAATTCTTCTCTTCAACCTTTATCCACTCTTCCCCGCAAAGCTTCTACAACACAGTAAGCAAGCGTATCGCCCGCAACCAGAAGTTCACAAAACACGTCCGCTCAATCTCTCCCCATGCTCAAACGTATGGGGGCCTAGTCAACACACGTGTTCCTTGGGTGAGGTGGTCGTTCAGGTAAACTGACGCACACGCGACTCCGCCATACGCTCAGGTATTATAATCCTCATACTAATATCGAGCATCGTTGGACGGCGCTTTAAGCCATACAAGGGAACAAGGGACGCTACTCACAAAACAGATGTCTACTTCCTAATGCCTTTCCACCCCGTATCCCAAACTTTACTCTTGCTGACAAGAGCGTTAGCACAAGCATCATTGGCCTTGTGGTGTTGGAGGCTAGAATGGTCGGTGGCCTGACACATACTGCAAGGTTTCTGAATCGGGTATAGCTTCCGCGGCAGGGGGGTGGTTGTATCGAGATGGGCAGGAGGGAACACCTTAGGCTGAACGACCCCTCTGAAAAAGTCCGTGATGAAGTCGCCGAAAGAGGACCGAGTGCGCGCCTGCATGCCCTGCATGGGAGCATATCGAACTGCATAATTTGTGAGCAGCTGGCGCGCATTATTGCATTGCATCGAAACAGCCAATACCAGGTTCTGCATGAAAACAAGTTGACTCGTCTCGGTCATGCTTTCGTCAATTCGAGGACAGAGTGTATAGTACAGAGATACAGATATTCGTCCTGCTTGCGACGTAGCACGGGCAGCGCACCGACTAAGAGTCTTCTTCAATATCTGGGGATCCCGCTGCCGGGATGATATGAGACTAAACTGCGAGCACGTAGCGACTGCTTGGCAATCACGAAGAACATTTCGTGGTAGTCAAAATGTACTCGTTTAGCTCCTGACACGCGGAATATGTAGTATGTCACTCACCGTTTCTTTGCCACGTCTGCTCGAAGGCATCAGCGACGTCGAACGCGCTGATCCCCTCGTTGTCTTGCCACTTTACACTGTCAACTTCAATGCTATCGCCATATAGAAGCCCAGGTGACGCCCTGCTTTCGCGTATAGTACCCTCCCCGGAAACTTATCGCGCATGTTGCACGCGACGTCATCGGCGAGCATGACAATGATATTTGAACCCGGTTTCACAAGGGGTTTCACAAGTGCAGATCAGGACCGTAGGTGCACAACTAGCAAGAATGCTCCAGAGGCTCCTATAGTTGCAGGACGTAGCGTCTGGGGCTGGGTACTGGCAGGTGGTGTTGGTTGACGCAGCTTCGGCAAGCTGGACTAGTGGTGAAAAGACAAGTAAGAGAGGTATCATGATGGGTGGTTCAAGAGAGTCGCTATTGATTCGGAGCATGGAACTGCATACTTATAGACGACAAGGTGGCGTCGGGACGCCTAATGACCTTGCTTGTGTCGGAGATGCTGACAGTTCTACTTTGTTTATCAGTTCACCTGTTTGTGGTTGAGCGTCGTCTCTCTCAACCCAGATTCAATTGAGGTGTTCATCAAAACAACGATGTCACTGTTCCTTTTCTTACACAGCTACGGTACATGCTGCTACGTTATGGGGCCGTTAATCCTTTGTGAGTTAGTTGATATTTATCAAAGAATGTTTTTTTGATGTCGAATTGTAGTTGCAAAGCTTCAAGGTTCTGATCCTACAGCTATGTTGCTTTCGATTCCGATGAAATGATTCATGTGCATAGAATTCTTTGTGGCTGCTGGAGTCTATCACCTTTCGGAGAGGTTTTTGTCTCAGTCAGATTACACCAGTACGTAGCATTGTTTCAAATCTTCTGGGCTTTTCATAGGTTTGTCGAGGTCATCTTACTTAC
>KN819336.1:493623-507099 GCA_000827475.1 Paxillus involutus ATCC 200175
ACTTACTATCACCTACTGTGCACTCGGTCACCCCGCCATCTCGATCACCCCACAAAACCCACGTATTTCTTGCTACAACTATTGTTCTAAGCAGCCACAAATTCTCACTTATATCCTCATAAGTACTCCGAAGTTGAACGACGTCGATCGAAGGAGAAATCATGAAGATAAAAAGATGACTGACGGAGGCAAACTAAATCTCCCCACATTACCTCCAGGTAATTTTTTCCCGTCGTTCATATTCGCCATCGCCGCCATCGATATCTGCGTCTTTGCTGTCTGCACTGTCTCCGGACTCTGATTCTGACAGCGCCAGATGTGACGAGCAAGGGGTGTGACCCATGGGAAAACCAGATCCGGACAACGGCGAAGCAGGCTTAATGGCAATCTCCGGATTATCCTTTCGTTCTTAAAAGGAGATTGTTTGTTCATGTAGCAAATCTGCGCGCGGAGCCATCAAACAAATGACCTTGCACAAGCAAGGTGACAAGCGTACAAAGTGGCCCAGGATGGGATAGAGGGGTAGTGTGGGTGCATCATGGCAAATAAATCATATGCAAGACACGACACTTGGGAGCAAGCTTGACACAAACGGTATGAGCGCACCTTGGACCGCGCATACAACAGTAATATGGATGTCATTAACTTCAGAGGGTGAAACTTACCTTGGTAAACCCCTGACTGGAGTGACGAATGGCATGCCAATACCAAAGGTAGAATGTGTCCAAGCAAGTTAATATTCCTTCGACACTACAGTCTATCTAGGGGAGAAGTACTAGATGGTACATGAAATCTGAAGCATGGACTCGTGATCAGCGCCATGATCACCCGTGATACTGAGCGCGAAAGATAGGAGTGCTAATCCGCAGACGTTCGAGTTTGACGGACTCTTTCACAAAGTAGTGAATGTGGAGGGGCTGGTCAGTGGTCATCACAGAGAGCACGGTGTCGAGGCGACAGAAAATAAGGGACTCAAAAGTTTTACCGCCCCCAAGGTAGTACGAAGTAATTGACACTCCCATTATACATGATTTCAAGCCCTCTGATTATCATGATAACAGGTGTACAACCACACCTTCGGGTCCGCGTCAATTATCCGAAGCAACCGACGGTATTCTCGGTCCCCACTGTCTCAAAAAACTTCTCGACGTCTCCGAAGGCACGAACGTCTTAGCACCCCAGGTGATGGCGTAGTGCTCGAGTACAAGGTTAAGCTCCTCGACTTCATCAAGCATCTCCAAGTTGGATATACTGCAGTCCATATCGTGTCAAACAAAGGCACAAGTAAACTTGTAGCAGAAGTCACTCACCGCTCGAGCTCAGATGGACTGATGTATTTTTCACGTACCTCCCGCAGTGTCAGCGCATTAGAGAACGTGAATTTGTGTTGGGTGAATCGTGTAGGCAGCGATTCGACTGTAGGGTACGGGGAGGCACCAGGTAAAGACACGTTCCTCGACTAAACTTGATATGTAAGGGAAACACAACGTTGAAAAACAAATAAAGGGGTACTTGCCCGCAAGTTATTCATCATGACTTGACCAAAGGCATCTTGAAGACCAAACATCTCATACACGATGGCTCCAAGGGCGCTGCCATCCGATGGGTCAGGGGTAGATGCGAAGTGATTTACAAACCACTCGATAAGCGCGGAAGATGCCTCCGGTGACATATAGACCAGTACGCATTCAAAGAGTAGAAGAGTAGGGAAAGACGGAGACAGAATTCCACCGATCGTCGACGGAAGGAAGCTAGACGGCGGAAGACGCAAATCGCAGGGCAGTAGATGATATTTGGTCGAGTGAAGCGCAGTTCCTCCCTGACCTTGGAGCGCTGAGAACGAGCTGCAAGATCAATCAGACGAGGAGGAACTTACTGATAGTGATATTATCCGGAGGACCAAGGACCACGCTGAGATCCTTGCTTTTGCGGATGGCCATAGCTTTCTTGGTGGTTACGTCAGGAAAGTCGAGTTCGACGTACGTTTTCAATGTGTCGGCGTGGGCACCTGTCTACTGCCAGCACATCCTGAGTGCACAGGTGCAAGAGACCAAGGAAAGGCCACTCACGGCGATGCGCCAGAATCTCGTATCGCTCCCAGCTCCGAGGCTTACGATCTGGCATGATTTTTGTTCTCGCTCACAGTACTCCAACCACTGGTCCACCAACGAGTCTATGGACTTGGAACGAACATATGTCCCGATATTGATCAACGGAGGACGCGCAGGTTGAAACTGAGCACGAGGGACGAGATGTGCAACGAAAGGGTCCTCAAGATAGCCCTGTTTCACTGTGGATAGTCTTGCAAGAATTGCGTCAGAGTCTGTTTGGCGAATGGCACCATCTGCATCTTGGGAGCGTTCGCGACCAAGCCTTTGCGGTTGTTGAGATGGCGGAAACATGGCTGGCTAATGTCCGCGAGTACTGATGGTTTACGTTAAGGCTTAGGCATCACATGTCACCCATAATGTGTTCAAGTCCACCGCGAGTCGCAACGGTTTATCATGTAGCCTGGTACTAGTAAGTACTTAACTCCACAACTTGTGAACGAAACAACGAGAGCTATGTGTCGCCAGGTACCGTACGTGTCCACAAAGTCCTGGTAGGTACCATGTCCTCAATGTCCGGGCGCCACTACCTTAACAAGAGTCTTTCATGGCTTCACCTGGTCATCACGGGGTGCTTCCCACCCGGCAGCTCCAAGAAGGACATCCTGGCTACCGCGCCTCCTGCTGTCGATACGCCGCTTCATCTCTGTGCTCTCCGATGAACCATCGTGGACGTCATCTTGCCTTTCAGCGTTCGCTTGCCCATGAGAACCATCGTCCACGAGGCCGTCTTCGGTATAGGATGCATTTCCGGCGCTGTATCGACTTGACCGCCGTTCATCAACTCCTGGCGGTAGGTCTAGATCATCCTCGGCTTTCTTAAACTCGTATGGAAGGATGATGGCTCGGTCGATTGCTACAGGCAGTCCACGATGCCGACCGCGTATCATGACTAGACAGACAATGAGTTTCGACAGCGGTCTGAGTGCACCAGAGAATGAATAGTTTTGCTATGCTAGAAGGTGAGATACTTTAAGGGTGGAGGGCTCGGAGACGTACAGTTGGGATGCCAAGGCTAAGTCCAACGGATCCATAGGCTGAGACTAATTCGAAAACTGGCGATAATGTGTGAGCTCAATTCATGATCTGGGAGCAGAAAAATCCACGTACGGATGGTGAATATATTGAACCAGCCTTGTATTTCTGGGTTTATCAAATTATCCTTCTAAACATAAGTAGAAGAGTCAGTCGACAAATCAAGAGATCGTCTAGCGCCAACCTCTATTATGCACACAAGGAAAAGGGCCAGGGCCAACCACCACATGTCTTCACCGAGAATGTCAAACATGTACCCTGCGCCAGCGAAGAGCACTCACCAAAAGAAAGCTGGTAACGAGCATGCATCGCCAAGTAACGACTCCACACCGTCATCCGAGAGCCAGTAAACTGAAATGCTCGTTCCACATCCGACAACCCGTCATCGTTGCGGAATATACCGAGCGATTGCTCTTCGTATACATTCGTGGAGCGGACACTGAACCAATTTCAGTGCGTTCGCCCATCAGGCCCGTGTAGCAGCTCACCTCAAGGCTATCGGGTCTGAAAACAGTCAGCAATCTCTCAAGTTTCCAGCCAGTAAAGGCATGCTCACATACGCTGATGTACATCATGATTACATACATCACTCTAATGGACATATGGTCAATTCGAGTGCTCGCGACAATAACCTGCTGCAAACGTACTTGACAGCTGGAGCCACCGAAGCAACGGGGACAATGCCAAAACCGGAAGCCCGAACGGCAATGGTTTGGAGTAACCCCGCTACAAATCTAGTCCCAAAAGGAATCGATTCAATGATTGGGTTCCCGATGTCGAGTACTAGGAAACAGATAAAGTCTGTGAGACTGTAGAATATGGAATGAAGCGGAGATTAATAAGCTGTTCCAAACAAAACAGGGAGAGGATACGAACTTCAGCACCAGCAAGATGGTCAGGAGAAACCAAGTTTGATGGGATGGGAATAGATACACGAAACATCGGCGCGGGTGATCAAGTAGGAAGTGTAGGGTCTCGTGAAGGCGTGATTTAGCAGGTACGAACTTCGTGATGGTCCAGCTACATAGACAATGAACGCTACGCCGCACGGCTTCAAATATGCTCACATCATGAAACGAAGACTACACGTCGATACATCAGTGCACAATACTTCGATGAGCGACATGCCACTCACAAGATGGGCTTATACGGGCAAGATAAATGGTCAGTACTGAGAGTTTGGCTGAGCTATGAAGAACTTACAAAGGCCGTATTTCCAGCCAGGATACAAAACATCATGAAAAATATCAATGGGTAGGCAGTCTGGAATGGAAGCATTGACTGATCCACGAGGGACATGCCGGTATTGGTGTAGGAAGAAATAATCTGAAAGAGGGAGAACCTGTCGTATGAGATCCCGCGGTCAGAATCTGTAGCCCCAGTTGTTGCAAGGCCAGGCTCACCATGCGGGTGGTACTGGTCGAATGAGTGCCGGAGGAATGAAATCAGCAGCCCATTTTGGCAACGACATGTAGGGGGCAGCGACGATAAAGGAGACAAGCTGAATCCCGAAGTGATACTATGCCCATTACGAAGGAGAAAACGAAGTGAGACGACAGGTGTCACTGGTCCACTATCACTGGATCACCCACCACAGCAACGAGCCACAGCAGGGCGTTGAGTGCCCGGTACTCCACTCCGCCCAATTCTTCCAACTGTTCATGGGTCAGCATGTGAAAAGTGGAGTTCCGCCCCACTACCGCATCGAAGGAGATGTATGTGACCGGTTTTGCGCCCTCCGGTACATTTACACCCTCTGCCATATATGCAGGAACAGATGCGGTCCGACCAAGCTCCCCACCTGTGAGGGCCGTTGTCGTAGGAATTGTCATCGTCCTGTGTAGACTGTTCGCCGCTCTAGGAAACAAGCGCCTGAACAGCATGCCCAACATCTCGTGAGGCATGGGAAAACCACCAAGACCGCTATTTCTCTGTTCCTGCTCTGCCATTTGGTCGATTGGTGGGGCTGGCTGCACGGATTGGAACGTGTGTTGAGAAGGGTTCCGCATCATGGATCCGTGCGACCGCCTCATGCTCGGTCGTGTGCGGGAGTCAGAACGATCTCGCAAACCTGGCTTTCTGCGTCGCTCTCCATCCGAGGACTCTCGCCCAGCGTCCCCGCCTCCGCCTGCAACGGGCGATAGTACCATATGTTGGCGGTCTAATATTGGTGCAAACTCCACTGTAGCCGTCCGAGGCATTCCAACCGATTGACTCGACGAATGTGGGCCACCGTGGGGCGTGTTGGAGTGATGAAAAGGCACATCAGCTGGAGATGTTGTTAGGGGATCAATACGCAAGGGAGTGAGCGGACTGACATGGGCCTAACAGAGTGCCACGTGGACCGTCCTGGTCGGACGCTCGCCGAGAATCCCTTGAGACGTGAGTGTGATTGGCTACATAATTGAACAAAGATACCTTACAGTGATATAGACTCTCTATCCGAATGCGTCTGTGAGCTACCGAGCTCTGCCGCGATGCGCGCAGGACTACTAGTCAAGTATGCGGATGTGTGCTGATGGGGTGATGGTGGCTGGTCCGATGACTGCGCTTCGGCATGTCCTCCGCTTGTCCCTACCTTGGCCGATAATCGTTTCAATGGCATAGTTATGCTCTCGCTTATCCATCCACTAGGGTTAACAAGCTTGGGTGGCGCGTCCATTCTGCGGATCATGTCTGTCCTCAGCTTTTTACTTGCTTCTTTCTCTTGAGGGGTAGAGCCACCGCCCTCACTCGCAGTTTCTTCCGCTACGGGACTCATCAACCCATTTCGTCGACGGAACAACGACGGCGCGCGCCATCCTAGGCCACGCCTTCCAGTTGAACTCGCCGATTCGGGAAATGCTTCCGCTTTCGGCGCAGCACGGCGTGCAGCTTCTGCTTGGATAATATGTTCGAACGTCTTCGCAAAGAAATGCCTGGATATATGCATGAGATGAAATCCATCGTGAATAACTGCAGGCAAGAGGCAATGACCTTCTGATATAGACCATAAACCATGATACCAGGACCTGGGCCACCAATTCTCGTTGAGATCAACATAGATCATATCTTGTCACTCACTGGACTTCCTACACACATCTCCAGGAACAGCACAACTTGCTGCCAGGGCGTTAACTGGCTCAAGTTCACGGTCGCAAGACCACAGACAGTCACGGCGCTGACTGCGTTGAAGAGAGCATCGATGTACGTGATGGGATACCGGCCATTGGAGGCGTATAGGATGCCAGAAAAAATCAACGGAGTAAAGGTACTAGAAGAATAGTAAACAGGGGTCAAAACAGGGTCAAAATCAACATAGCATTGTAACGTTCGACGCACAAAAAGAGCAGATGTACGCGGAAGAAATTGAGGTTTCTTCTGATGGTCATCCAAAAGCGGTGGCCTGAAGGAACTTGGTGATTGATTGAGTCTGGCATATCGGTCGGCTCAACGATGACCTCGCGACAATACGGTCTGCTATGCCAGTAAGACGACTGGGAGCGTCGAGGACCGCCTGGGAAGTGGAATTAAGAGGTGGTGAACGCAGGTGAAGACTCAGGCTCAGGCTAGTGATAGTATACCCCGGCCCCACTTAACCGTGACATAGTATTAGTAGTACTCGACCTTGAAGAAGACCAAAAACGTCACGAGCCAAGAGAAGTTTAAAGACACGTGAGAATCTCAGCTCCTCGGAGTGCCACCGCGGTCGAATGCATAATCTAAGGTCCAACTCCGGCCAATCAATGTCTGGAAAGTTCGTCATCTGAATGCATTGCTCGCGGGGTACCTGATGTACTGCTAGCTGTAGCCTATGCTGTAAATGTAGGAAAACAAATAAGAGAGGTAAGAGAGCCGTGCGATGTACAGATATTAGTTGCAGAACACCGAGAACACGCGAACAATGTCAGAAAACGAAGCGGATGCAAACTGCCAAGGATAGCAGGAACGAAGGAAAAAAACGATGACCCAGAAAATAAGATGCGTGTGTGAAGTAGAAGATGCGTGGGATGAATGCAAGGAACGTGTTCAGCACGACGATACAAGCTGAAGCAACTTGTCGCTGTCTATTGATTTACCAGCAATGCGACCTAGTCTTTCGTCGTCCTTGTCGAACCCTGCACCCTTCAGCATGATTGCCATGTACTTGAATGCATTCGGAGCGTCGATGGCAATGTCGTCCAAGAACTCGGCCATAGGCATAAAGCCAGCCTCGAATATCTCGAGAGAACACTGGCCCTTCGATGCTACCTGTGCGAAAAAGCCGCCAACGAGAAGAGCATCGACTTCCTTGCTCTCCAGAGCCGAAGCCACCAGCTTGTCCACCAGACGGAAGCGGTGTTCTTCTGTGAGTTTCGTAAAGTAGACGTCCGCTTCTTCCAGGTTACGGACGGCAAAGAACTCCTTCACATCCTCGTCAATCTGCTTCTTGACGTCGGCTTCCGACACGTGAGCAGGTGCCTCAGGTTCTTCCTCAGAAGCAGGGGGAGCAGTCTCCTCAGTAGAAGGTCTCGTGCGAGGTAAAAGTTGCAGCTTCTTCCGCTGTAGCATAGGAAGTTCTGGCAGTCCAGTCTGACCGAAGTCCGCAGAAGGCCTCCGGCTAGGAGGTCGACTTGCTTTCGCGATGGCGTCCGCCGCAAGTTCGGGGTTCTGGCTGAGCATGGAGAACATGTTCGAACTCGAGTTCGTTCGAGACAAAGAGTCACGCTTGGTATCTTTCTTGCCCGCGAAGACGCTGCCGGGACCCATAACCATGGGTGCACCCTTGCTGATCTTGCCGAATTGTGACAGGTCTCCGGCCTTTGGTGGAGGTCTGGGGACCGCACTTCCAGCAGTGGTCCAACCGTCTGGCCCAGACTCTGCATTGCGATCACCGCCACGCCTTGACCCCCCTCGGGACATGCTGATCTGACGCTGGTAATTCTGTTCCGCAGCGGCCTTCTCTTTCGCAGCCTTGACATAGCGTTAGAACATTGTAGTCACAAGAGCACCAAGATACTTACCGCTTCATGGACAGCAGCGATCGTAGTGGGTGCAGCGACAGCACTACGGCCCACCCATCTTCGTTCACGCAGTTCAATCACATCCTATTGAAGAAGAGTAAGTCAGGAAGAGTTTAATTAACAGTCAAAAGAGTGATCGTTACCTGAAGCATGAATTGCATACGGGGACTGACGTTGAGACTCTTGCAGAGCTCCTTCATCCGGGCGAAGTACACGTCCATATGTGCCCGTGCTTTGGGAACGTCAAGCTGCTGACCAACTGTCTTCAGCAGCTGGCACAAGCTCTCGATTTCCTCTTCCTCCGGGTTCTCGACATTGCCCAGGAGCTTCTTGACACACTCGTGCATGATACGCTCGGTGAGCATCTGGAGCTTGAAGAGCTCGCCAATGAATTTGATGAGACCGAGACCCTGTCGCTTCGCTTTCTGGGCAGCGTAATACTCCTCCGAGTAAAGCTCGCTCTCCTCGCCCTGCTTGTCGTTTGCAGCTTTGACGGCCTGGTCAACGGAGGCTTTGGCAGCAGCTGCCGCCGCAGTTGCCTCTTTGGCGAACCAACCACGCTCGAAGTCTTCTTGACAGCGATTAAGGAGGTACTTCCTGAAGAGCTGACCACCAGCAATGGGCTTGCCATCCGTGTTCTTAATGCCGTCATCTTGAACCTCGGGACTGATCGTCTCCATCATCTTCCGGCACAGCCGCGCGTACATCTCACTCCATGCAGCCTCATCTGTTGCCTTCTCGAATACGAGCCTGATGACCTGTATGAGCGTCCGGCCGTCCTTCTCGTTCTCGCTCTTATTTGCCCAGGTGATGATCTGGTCAGAAATGGAGTCGAATTTCTCCATGCTGAGTTTGTTGAGGAGAGATCTGACTTTGCGATCCACGAGTTCGGGAGAGTCGGCGTCGGGGGCAATGGGCTTACGAGAGGTGCTGGCAGCAACCCAGCGATTCGCGGACACCTCGAGGGGAGCGACGGGTTCAAGGGCGGCGCCAAGGATAGGCATGGCACCTGGAGCACCAAAGCCGTATCCCTGACCCTGCTGGGGGAGTACAACTTTGTTTGTTTCATTGCGCCTCTCACCACGCTTGCTGCGAGTGCGGTTGCTGCCCATAGGGTGCCCACCGGGTCCGCCCTGGGAGGGTGTGCGTGTCATAGCCGTGGCGCGGAACTGCATATTCGCGGGAGGACCGCCAACAGATGCCGAACGAACACCCGTTGACAACATGAAGCGCTCCTCACTTGTGAGCTTGCTCGTTGGCGTAGAGAACTGACCCATTGCGAAAGGACTGGGTGAAGCACCTGTCTTGCCCGCAAAGGGCGTAATCCCGAGCCCGACCGAGTTCTGGCGAGCCGTAGATGGAGTCATTGTACCTGATGCCTGGCGGTGGCGTCCTGAACCACCACGGGTCATGTTGAAAGATGTTTGGTCCACAGGTTCGATACCAAGGATGTCCAATGGGGGCAGGTTGAGTGGTTTCTCCTTGCAGAGTTGCATGAACTGCATGAGGAAATCTCGGTCATACCTGAGAAAGGACAGTGAACAAAGTGATAAAGAATGAAGTGATAATTAGATACCTGAACTTGCCATCTTTTGCGTCCTTGTTGAGGTCCTCCCTGGGACTCTTAACGCCGTCTGGATACTCGACATCTTGGAGTCTCTCGATGTTCTTTGCCGTCGCCAATGCAGACAGTGGTGCGGCAGAGTTGTCCCGTTTGGCTGCACTGATGTCAAGAGGGCCAGGTCGCCTCCTCGGGATCTCCAAAGGCGGTGGCATCGACGATGTATCTATCCGCAGGACCTCCTTCTGACTCTTCGCAGGTTTGCTGACAGAGTCACCATTGACATGAGGCTCCGCAAGTTCTCCATTCTCGATGACTTCCCCTTCCTCAGGTTCCCTGCACTCCTCGACTGGGGACTCAATGATATCCTCTGCTTCCTCTGCTTCGAGCTGGGCCGCCTCGCGCTCCAAAGCGTCTTTCTGCTGTCGCTCCTCGGCTTCCCGCTCAGCGAGCTCCTTTTCCTCTTGTGCCTTCTTTCGCTCCTCCTCTAACCGCGCCTCCTCGATCTTACGTTTCTGCTCATCCTCCTCCTTTCGTAACCGCTCCTTTTCTTCCTCCTCTTGTCGTAGCCGCTCCTTCTCCTCCTCCTCTCTCCGCTTAACTTCTTCCTCCTCCTTCCGTTTGGCTTCCTCCTCTTCTTTTCGTTTTCTTTCATGCTCCTCTCTCTCCGCCCGTTCTGCAGCTTCCTTCTTCTCCTGCTCTAACCGTACTTGCTCCTCCCGCTTTCGCTTCGACTCCTCGCTCTCAATCCTGACAGATGCTGTCCGGCGACTAGTTACAACCGGTGAAGGTGGTGGAATCGGCACATTCGGTGGTTGCGGACTATGTTTCTTCAGGGATTCCAAATTAACCTCCGTGCCATCTTCATTCTTGATCACGATTGCCTTGGGCGGGCGATTGGTGGGCACGAATGCAGAAGCGTTGGTATTTAGGGAACGAAGGCCAGGGCCGGTTGCGGTTGACGGGGTGGGAGGGGGAGAGGAGACACCGATGCTGCCAGAAGGTTGATGCGAGTGTTGAGGTGGGGGTTGCGGTGTGTGCGGTGTGTGTGGAACGGCGTGTGTCATGGTAGGTGTGCCAGGAGGAAGAGTAGGAGGGGGATTTCGGGGTGACATTGCTATACCAGGGTGCGGAGGGCCTTGGGGGCCGGCAGAAGGTGGGTGAGGAGTATGCGGGGGGTGTGGTTGCTGGTGCATGGCATGAGCTGGGTAGAACCAAGGAGAAGCAGGTTGCCCATATGGGTCTACGGGGTACTAGCACCGACGAGTTCAGCAAGTCAATTTCGAGGCTCGGAAGAAATGAACAACGTACGTAGTAGGGGCTCCAATGCATAGGCTGCATAGGAACCTGCTGGGGTGGAACTCCTGCGGGAGGTTGGTGCGGATGCTGATGCGAATGATGTGGAGCAAGTCGCGGACTAGCAGGGATGGGAGGGCCACCGGGTCCCCCAGGGCCTCCCATCGGTCGTGGTGGGGCACCGGCGCCATTGGGCACGGGGCGAGAGAAGGCTGGTGAGCGTGGACCGTTAGAGCCCTGTTGCTGTCGCATCCCAGGTACGAAGGGTGTGTATTGATGTGCACCCAGTTGTGACTGTGGAGGCGGCTGTGGCGGGTGCTGCCCGGAGGAAGAAGGCTGATGGTGGGGAGGTAAATTGGAAGGTCGAGTTGAAGGAGAGGAAGTGTCCGATGACGGTTGTGAAGATGAAGAAGAGCCCTGGAATAGCTTGGCAATGTCAGCTTTACCAAGTGCGGGCTTTACGGTGGTGGAAGTCGTTGCTGTGGTCGTAGCGGGCGTTGTAGAAGCCGACGTCACGTTGGATGACGTGGTGGATGAGGCGGGTCGAGCAGGGAGCTTCGAAGACCCAGCGGTCGAAGCGGGAGCGAGTGCTTTGCCATTCACATGGTTTGATGTCGTAGCAGGTACGGATCCGAAGGACTTTACGCTTTCGGTTTTGACCACAGGCGTGGCTGCAGGTGAAGACGACAAGGGCGCGGCGACATCGTCTATCGATCCAAAAGTGACGGCGGATCCTGGGATAAGAGATAAGAACCAAAATGGATAGAGGGAGAATTGCGCATGAACAACGGACCCTGTCTGACAGAGCCCACGTTACTTCGTGGAACACTGACACCTTCTTTTATTGGCACGCCCTGGCCTAACGCGCTTGGACGGCGGGAGTGAGAAGCAGTTATCGGTGATGGCGCATGGGATGGTGCAGGAGACTGGGAACGCGGCGAGGGTGCTGAAGAAGAACTGCTGTTCTGCGGCGGGCCCTTTGCCCAAGCTGATTGCGATGGCAGCGGCGTCGGAGTCTTTCCTGATGCAGTCGAAGCTTTGCTCATTCTTTGAGTGGGAAGAAGTGGAAAAACCGAGATTTGAAAGTTTTAGCAGACAGGACGGTGAAAATGTCAGCTCAACAAAAAGTACAGAATGATAGAAATAGTGGACATACGAATTTCGATGGACAGATACTTTAGAAAACAACAATTGATTTGTCGCGTGTGGTCGTCAAGTATGACCTGCCAGCAGGCGATGAACAATCTTGAATGTGTTTTTTCTGTCTATGAAATCTTAACCCGTCGCTGTCGATGGCGATCTGGGCGAGGAAAAATGGAGGAGTGTGTGTCCTGTAGCCTGAGGCTGTAAGGAAAGGACGAATGCAACAAATCCGTGCGACTCGAGCCAAAAAAATCCACCCCCCCAGAAGAGACCCCAGTCACCCCGAAACCCCCGTTTCATTTGTGGCCACCACCAAGTCTTTATTCTTTTTCTTTTTCTTTTTCTTTATGCATTCCATTCAACGTTGCCCTCATGCATATGCTGGCTACGGAGGCTGAGCACTGATTAATGGTTTCTCGTACCGCGGTGAAGAAATACCTAGTACTTAGCACGGCGTAGCATAACCAACTGACAGCACTCGCGTTGACGTCATCTTTCCCTCACTCCCACTCCCACCAGTCACAGTCGAGCCTCGACTTGCCAAGAACATGCGTCCTCAATAAGACGGCGTTCTCTCGTTCGCGGACCCTGCAAGTTTCGGACACGTTTACACCAATCCCGCCAGCAACTCGTCACGGAAATGAATAACCTCACGCCTTCAATTTTGTCGAGGCCCGAGAGGGCCCGACTCGGTTCAAAAGGCTTCCCGTAAAACGGGTCTATGCAACTGAGAATCTCTGCGGCGAACATGCGTCAAGGGAGTCAGGCTGGTGCAGCTAAGCTGCTGAGCCACTACGAGCTACTACCTGGTGGCCACCGGGCCATGTAAGGGCCCAAATTTCAACACAAACTGCGCGGAGAAACAGCGAAGAGCACAAAGGACAGCCTCCCGCGAGTGTGTCACTTCAACAATTTGGGAATGTGCCGACTTCCCCCGCAGATGCGGATCGCGTCGATATCCGTACGTGTTCGCATCCACTAGGCTGCCAGCGCCTCGTCCACAATTTATGCGGGACGCGGCCACGGCCAGGCACCCAAAAAGCAACAAGCTGTGACTATGGCAGTGGATGGGATCCACTGCCGTAGTCACAACTTGTCGCAGGAGAGCAAAGGACATTAACACGACTCAACTCTGCCCACTGAGATGTCGTCTTTGGAGAAATTCGCCTCAACCGTATCCACGGTGAGCGATAAGGACTCGGATACGATTCTCGAATTTGATCGCTATCAAAAAAGTTTCACTCCGCGAACGCACTCCGTCATTAGTGCGGAAAAATGCTCGGGTCCATCCTGCAACGTTGTAATCTCGCACTCTGGCTGGTCTATCCATCGCGTTTGACTCCATACTCGC
>KN819336.1:553828-564458 GCA_000827475.1 Paxillus involutus ATCC 200175
AGCGTTGTAAACAGTGACAAGTTCACTTTAGGGCTCAAGACTGCACAATGAAACACATTAGAAACCCTAATCTGGGATTACCAAATTTGTCCTAGCTAAGTGATCTGGCTGTCCCAAAAATCATTTCTCCTGTGTGCAGCACCTCAAATCCTCGACAGTCAGGCTGAAAATTTTCGGAGAGCTGAACCAAATACCCTTGATGATGTCCAACCTGATAGATTACTATTTTCTGTGGAGTTGCAGTTGCGATGTGCTTGTAAGATTTCCCGCAAGCCTGAAATTAGTGTTTCATGCCATGAAGAAGTGCAAAGTTCGGTGGTCAGATTTACTTAAAATTTATGCAGCCATGAGTAGACTACATATAGATACTGTACATGTTTTTTTGTGTGAACGAAGTGAAGCTGTTGTGTTGTATTAACAAACTGTTTCAATGAGCGGTAGTGTTTCAATGACCCATAGATAACTGTATCTCATATCAGTGAAATTTGTCCACAATCAATGAAATTATACTTACTTAGCACTGCCTTCTGGATATTCTGCTATAACACCGGTGTCTTTCACAGAATCAGCGCTGAGGGCATGCCGCGATATCAACCTTTCAACACACCTTCGGGAATTGTTTCCCACGATATTGTTACGCCTACCGTTGGCCAGCAGGGCCAGGTTCCATGTGTCTATTCTACATTGCATGTGAAAGGGTCGTCAATGACGTAAAGGGACGCTATTGCAGATGAAGTAGGGTGGGATGGGGGTGTCCTTGCTGTAGGCACAAGCCTGAGTAACACGATTAGTTCTGGTGAGGTTCTGATTATGTGATGTCCTAGGAGAGATCTATTCCTGTCCCCACGGTACGGCACTTTGCTGGCCAGTTCTATGGTGGCCCATTGGGAATCTAGAAACATTTCTGCCTCCCTCCCCGCATGGTATAAAGGTAGGTCGAGTTCACTCATCAGAGGCAGGCACAACCGTGTCACCGTTTCGCCGATACCTTGAAGTCCAAGATTCTTTCGAGTAAATAAACTTGTTATTACTCCTCTTCGTGGTCCTCTACGATGCCAAGGTGATTACTTGCTTCAACTATCACCAGGGATATTTATTAATGGCAGTTTAGCGACTACTACGCCGAATGCAACTACGTTCCGACTGGACCTCAATACCAGCCGTTGGTTTTCACCCAAGAGGTAGCTGTCGTGTCTAATCTCATCCCAATTAAATAAGCAATTAATGCTGACAATATCCCAGCATGCGCCGCAGGGTGTATGCCCGGGCGACGGGGAGATAATCCAAGTTGACCCTGAGACGCGTCAGAGAGCAGACCGCGACCGCACTACCAGCGTGGTCGTCTACGCATGTAGAATGGGCGAACCCTGCGGCCTGTGGGTCGAAGGCGACCTCAAGGAGGTCAGAACCCACCTCCGCAAATACCATGGCGTCGTAGGCCACAGCGGGGACACGATTATTTGCTGCTGGCTTGGATGCCTCGAGCACCGCAAACTGAGCAGCATGCCCCGACATGTGATGACTCACTTGCGGGTCAGATTTTCCTGTTCAAATTGTGGGCTACTCTTCCCGAGGGAGGATTGTGCACGAGCCCACCGCCGGGCTATCGAAACCTGCGCGGAAGCTCTCATTGTTAATGTTCCTGGGCCTCAGGCCCGCATCGTAGGTCTGGAATGCGCCGCAGCCTAAGGGATATGCTCACTGTTACTCTTCCCCAAATTTACCGTGTATTCTGTGCGTCCTCACCTTTGACATAGAACTGTTGCATACCGGTTATTCGTGTTCGGGCATACGTTTTAGAGTGCATTATATCCAATCGTCTGAATCTACCCGTGCTCGCTCTTGACAGTTACTAGCCTCAACGTTCGAAATAGCTATGCCCATCAGTCCAACATCATTTTGGAGGGCAATTTGAACCGGCAGTACTGGGAGTGTGACATTTTCCATCCCTTTACCGTTTCTGCACGAATGAATTTAAGATTCCGCCGGCAGACGCCAAGTGAATTGGAATGAAAGTGTATTCAGCCGTGAGCGTGGCAGAGGGCAGGCTCCCACCTGTAGGACTTGCTGTGAGCAAACGTCATATGACATCCGAGTCGGAAGGACTGTCTAGAGCGAGCACCCGATCACCATTCATACTCCAAGGTGTGCACAAAGAAAATTCGGAACAGAACGCTGCACTGGAACGCACACCTGCGCAGACCACGTCTCGTTTGGGGTGTGTTTGGATGATTTGACGAGGAAGGTAGCTGATATGCGATGCACGCCGAAAGATTGAAGGAGACGACGAGGCAGCTCACCTCCGGGTCACTGCAAAATTGTTATCGCCACATGGACACTCATGTTACACATCAGGCAAATCTAGAGCGAGAAATAGTTAGGGTGACTGCAAAAGCTGTCCAGGATGAAGCGAAGCCCTCGGATGAGAGTTAACGTTCACTGGCAGGTGTCAATAGGCAACTGAAATGCCCAACAAGATGTGCGTTTAAATGCCTACCCTGGCGGAGGAACAACGCAAGCGATCAAGAGGCATGTCTGAAGAAGAGTGGGGACACAAGCAATGAGGCGGTTTGTAATCTGAGCACAGGAAACCCATGGTATTCTGTCATATGTGAGGACGTTCCGATAAGACTTGAGGATATATAGTCTATCGCACGAAAACAAAGTCAGCATCTGGGCTTGGACCCAGCTTGCGAATTCGCAAGTTTTACCGGAGGGATAAGTATCGATAGGCTTGGCTTGGGTGTTCGTGGAGCATCAAGGAACGTGGACAAAAGTTGTGATCGTGTCAACTCACGGTCTTGGAGGACGCACTTGCAAGTTGCACGTGATTCCGGAACTTGCTCTCGCTTGGTTGAACAATTCCCGAATCCCAACTCTCCGAATCTCTGTCTTCCTTTCTGTCCACATCCACTACTATGTCCATCGCTCATGGCATCAGGCAACTAGGCGTCTTCGGCGCCGGCCAAATGGGCACCGGTATCGCCTTCGTCTCCGCCCTACACGCCAAAGTCCCAGTTCTCCTCCATGACGCCTCACGAGACCAACTCACCAAATCCCTCACCTTTATCGACAAAATCCTCTCTAAAGACGTCTCCAAAGGCCGTCTCACGTCCTCCGAAGCCTCCGAAGCAAAAGACCGCATTCAAATCGTCGACTCCCTCCATGCGCTGCGTGACGTCGATATGGTCGTTGAGGCTGTTTCGGAGAATTTGGAGCTTAAGAGGAGGGTTTTTAAGGGCTTTAGGGAGGCTTTGAAAGAGGATGCGATTTTGGCAACGAATACGTCGTCGATTAGCATTACCAAGATTGCGGCGTCGGTTATTCCGGAGGGCAAGTCGGCTGCTTCGGAAGAGGGACAGAAAGCGGCGGGTAGGGTCGTCGGTGAGTGCTGGTGTAGTTGGATGTCGGTGTAATTCAATGGAGATGTTCTTCGCAGGCCTTCACTTCTTCAATCCTGTACCAGTAATGGTACGCTGTATTGTCTTCTCAGGGGCCCAGAAGGCTAGAATGAATGTCGCAGAAACTGGTGGAGCTCATCTCAGCTGTGCAAACGTCCAAGGATATACTTGACCGCTCGCGTGCATTCGCGGAGGCTTGTGGTAAAGGTGGGACTGTGCTACCTTTGCGACATACACTTGCCACCGCAACTAACATCCAACTAACTAGAGGTCGCAACGTCTCAGGATGTCCCTGGCTTCGTCTCGAATGCTCTCTTGATGCCTTTCATCAATGAGGCTATCATGTGCCTAGAGAAGGTCCTTCCAACGACAATGATCACACGTGGGCATATGCTGACTCGGCTCTCATAACAACATAGGGCGTTGCTACCCGTGATGACATCGACAAGACTTTCAGACTAGGAATGGCCCACCCAATGGGTCCCCTTCAACTCGGTGAGTACTTATAACGTTCACTTTCCAACTGTTCCTAAACCCCCTTTGCAGCCGATTTGTGAGTCCCATTCCCATTCTTTCTAAACACGAGCGGTATCCCCGCACATGCACTTGCCGACTGAACCTGACCCGGACCTATAGCATCGGCCTCGACACCTGCCTCTCGATACAACAGACACTCTACACGGGCACGTCGGATTCAAAGTACCGCCCTTCCGTGCTCCTGGAGCGAATGGTGGATGCGCAGTGGTTGGGAAGGAAGAGTGGGAGAGGGTTTTATGAGTATAATGATAATTGATCCGAGATTGGACGCCTTGGATCTTGCAAGGTGATGACAGCCTTTCGATGTAGCAGACATTCTGCCTGCCTCTGGTGGCCTGGAAAAAACGGAACGAACAGATGTGGAGTCATTCCAGCTTAGTGCTCCTGATTATCGAATGTCAGTGCTCTTCGCTCCGGCCCCTCAGCGGCAGGCAGGCGGTTAACTGCGGTTAAAGAAGGGTTCACGGAAGGCAAAGACGGACGATGAAAACAAACCCGGGCAAGGATTGATGGATGGCGCGACTGCCCCTTATCTGCCATCCCGTTCCAAATGACGAGGCTGGTCTTAGCTGTCAGTTGTCCCTCAGGCCTCAGATGCAAGGTGTGTGGCCCAGTGATTGAGTTCGATCTAGAAATAAGTATCGTGGGGAGTTGGTGGGGGTGGTGCAATCGTGACGTGGTCCGCACCGCATTGGATGTGATAAGCACGTGCGCGGAGGTCCGCACTGTATATGAAAGCCAGATGACCTGGTGTTCGTGTCGAAGGACAAAGGCTTGCCTTCTTCAGAATATCGACTCTTGCACGCGTCATCCAAGGAGATTTTTGAGCATCCAAGACTACTGTGCTGATAACCACCTCTCACTTACACCATCCAAGATGTCCCTCCGCATCATTGACCTATCGCATACGCTCACCACCGTAGGACTGATGTCCACTTGGCCGGGACACCCGACCTTCTCTGCCACTCAAACATCCAGCATCCCGGAGCAACGATCCAATGTTACCGCGCTGTCTCTCGGATCACACACAGGGACACACATCGACGCTCCTTCGCATTTCATGGCTGATGGAGAAACGATCGACGAATTCGATCTGCGTCGGCTGTTTGGACGGGCAGTCGTCGTTGATGTGACGAAGAAAGGGCACCGGGAGAGAATTACGTGGGATGATGTGCAGAAGTACGAGGATAAGCTTGGGGAGGGCGTCATCGTGCTCATATGCACGGGATGGTCCCGTTTTTGGGGACAAACGAACTACGGGGACCATCCCTTCCTGGATGTAGACGTTGCACGGAAGCTAGTGGAGAGAGGGGTGAGAGTGATAGGCGTGGATGCGCTGAGTCCTGATGAGATGAAGATTGGAGAGGAGGAATCGGAGGACATTGGTGTGCATGGGGTTATACTGGGTGCCGGTGGAGCGATTGCGGAGAATTTGAGGGGACTCGAGGAGGTGATGGGGATGGAACGACCTGTGGTTAGCTTGTTGCCGATCAAGATTGGCGGGTGTGATGGCTCCCCGATCAGAGCGATTGCATTCGAGGGGGCAATATAGGAAACAGTGCTATTGAGGGGGTATACTTAATGTGGTCGTTGCAACGAAACATACAGCAAACTGATACATATGTCAAGCAAATCTCCGAGCATCACCTCCATACTGATGTTGAGTGACAATGTGAAGAGATGAAAGTGTATTACATAATCCACCGGTTTGGGAGCTATGTAGTTGTTCCACGTCTGCGACGCAAGTCGAGGACACGGGTTACACTACCCTCAACAGCGACACACACGACGACTGCGTATACACGTAGACCGTGTCGCCAATCTACTAACCGACCACTAGGAAGACCGCATCAAGTTTATGGTAGCGATGCGGTCTCCTTCACTCTTAGCTCTGCTGCTCCTCCCAACCACCACCCTCGCGTTCAAAGCCAACGACTTCAAAACCTGCTCCCAGTCCGGTTTTTGCCGCCGTGGACGCGCACTCTCAGCACGCGCGCTTGCAGCCGCCTCCTCATGGCAGTCCCCCTACTCCATCGACCCTTCATCCCTCTTGCTAGATCCACACGAGGCTTCCTTCACAGCCGCCGTCAAGTCTTCGTTATACCCTAGCACTAAGTTTGAGCTGGATGTCAGAGTTCACGATGATGGTGTTGTACGTGTTAGGATGGACGAGATGGACGGCTTGAGGAAACGATACGACGAGGCTGCCAGCTGGGCACTCGTCCGTGAACCTCGTCTCAGCAAATCCGAGGACGTCAAGTGGATCGTCGAGAAAGACGGCGTACGCGCAAAGTATGGTGACAACAACAACATAGAAGTTGTGGTACAGTATGAACCCGTCAAGGTCACTATGTTCAGACACGGCGTCGAGCAGGTCGTTCTCAATGGACGCGGGCTGTTGCATATGGAACATTTCAGGACGAAAGAGGGGAGCCAGCCTCTGGAGATTGAAGGTGCGGAAGGAGAAGGCGACGCACAGACTGTGTTCCATGTGAACAATGCTGCTTGGTTCGAGGGTGAGGAACAGGATGCGTGGTGGGAGGAGACATTTTCTTCATGGACAGATTCGAAGCCGAAAGGTCAGTCAGCGCGTCACTCCTATCCATCACGCGGTGCTTAACTGACCGACCAAACCCAGGCCCCGAATCTCTTTCAATCGACATAACCTTTCCCAGCCACCCGCATGTCTACGGCATCCCCCAGCACGCCACCAACCTCTCTCTTCCCTCCACAACCGGTCCTTCTGCATCCTACACAGACCCTTACAGACTCTTCAATGCCGACGTGTTCGAGTACCTCCCCGATTCCCCTGTATCTCTCTACGGTTCCATCCCCCTGATGCACGCGCATGGGAAGGAGGGAACAGTTGCAGTGTTCAATGCAGTGGGGAGCGATACTTGGATCGACGTTGAAAAGAAGGACAAGGGCACAGAGACGCACTGGGTCTCTGAATCTGGCATTCTCGACGTGTTCATTCTGCCCGGTCCCGATCCTACGTCCATCTTCTCCCAATATAGCCGCCTCACAGGCACGCCCTCTCTCCCGCCCTCCTATTCCCTCGCTTACCACCAATGTCGGTGGAATTATGTGAGCAGTGATGATGTCAGAGGCGTACAGAGGAGGTTTGATGAAGAGGACATGCCGGTGGATGTATTTTGGCTTGATATCGAGTATTCGGAGGGACACAAATATTTCATGTGGGACAGTAAAACCTTCCCGGATCCAGTGGAGATGATCGGGGATGTGGAGGCGAAGGAAAGGAAGGTGGGTTCCCTTTTTCTACTTGTCAATTTGCTTCTCGTCCTTGTTTTCTGGTCAATTGGTTCCCCAGAGAGGGTACTGACGAGCAATCCACGCATAGATGGTTATAATCGTCGATCCTCACCTCAAACGCGAATCCTCTTACCCAATTTATAAAGTTGCCTCTGAGCTCGGGGTACTTGTCAAGCCTAAGTCAGGAGAGGGTGAATATGAGGGGTACGTACATTCTCCTCTATCCACTGCTCGCCTTCCGATTACTTGGGCTATCACCGCTAACACAATCTACCCACTAGGTGGTGCTGGCCAGGGTCTTCTTCATGGATCGACTTCTTCAACCCCAACAGCTGGGATATGTGGGTTAAGTTCTTCAAGACGAAGAGCCTAGATGACTCGTGGGCGTGGACTCAGAGTTCGGAGAATGTGGGCATTTGGAATGATATGAATGAGGTACGTGGCTTTCGCCGGCTGGCGTTGTATCGTAGCTACACCCATGTTGCCTTCCATTGCATTGTGCGCATCGAACTGATTTTTGCCGCGTTGCGTAGCCTTCGGTGTTTAACGGCCCTGAGATATCGATGCCGAGGGATAACGTTCATTATGGAGGCTGGGAGCATAGAGATGTGCACAACATTAATGGGATGCTTTTCGTACGTCCCTATCTGTTCTCTTTTGTCTATGTCGTTATTGATCCACCTTCCTTCCTCCGTACATTGCTTCTCTCCTTGCAGACAAACCAGACTTACAACGCTCTCTACCATCGCTCTGACCCTCCCAAACGCCCCTTCGTCCTCACCCGCTCCTTCTATGCAGGCTCCCAGCGCTTCGGGGCGATGTGGACGGGCGACAATCTCGGTAGTTGGGAACATATGGCAGTCGGGGTGAAGATGGTGATTGCGAATGGGTTAGGCGGGATGGTGTTTGCAGGGTGTGAGTGACCCTGCCTTGCTCCTGCCCCTTTCTTTCCTCCGGGACACGAACGCTGACACATCTGCATCCTAGCTGACGTTGGTGGCTTCTTCGGCAACGCCGACCCTGAGATGCTAGTGAGATGGTATGCTGTCGGCGCGTTCTCACCCTTCTTCCGAGCCCATGCACACATCGATACGAAGCGCCGTGAGCCGTATCTCTTAGACGAGCCGTACAAGGGCATAGTGAAGGATGTATTGAGGTTGAGGTATTCGATGTTGCCGATTTGGTATAGCGCATTCAGGGAGAGTAGTTTGACGGGCGTGCCCATTTTGCGGTATGTTTTGGTTCCTTTCTACCCTCGTGACGTTATGGAAGGGCTTTGGTGTTGATGCCGACTTGTGGTGGATAGACCTCAATACGTGATGTTCCCTCAAGACGAGGAAGGCTTTGCAATCGATGACCAGTTCTACGTCGGTTCGTCGGGTCTCTTGTTCAAACCCGTCACCACCAAAGGGGCAACGTCTGCTTCTGTATACCTCTCCGACGCGCAGATCTACTACGATTATTTCTCGCATACAGCATACCCGCCCCCATCCGCCTCCCCCAAGTCCAAGTCCAAAGCCAACTCAGAGGTGAACACAGGCAGAAGAGTTCAAGTCCCAGCAGCCCTCCACGAGCTCCCTTTGCTCGTCCGCGGAGGCTCCATTCTCCCCACACGTGAGCGTCCCCGTCGGTCCTCGCCTCTGATGAAACACGATCCCTTCACATTGCGCGTCGCGCTTGACGTTGAAGGGGGTGCGAAAGGAGAGGTGTACTTGGATGATGGGGAAGGGTACGGGTACGAGAAGGGGGAGATCGTCTGGAGAGGCTTCGAGGCTTCCACAACCACACGTGATGCGAAGAAGGGGGAGAAGGCGCTCAAGATTTGGAGCAAGGACCTTGCGTTTACTCAGGGAGTCCCGTTGTACGACCCTGCCAACGCCTTTGCACAGAGCATCGCGGATGTGCGTGTGGAGCGCCTCGTCGTTCTTGGTGTTGGCCGCAAGCCTGCGTTTGTTGAACTCGAGGGCAGCCGAAAGACGTTGGAGTGGGAGTACGAGGAGGGTGTGGGACGGGAGAGTGGGAAGGAAGATGGGGAAGGGAAGAAGACGGGCGTGCTGGTCATCAAAGACCCAGCTGTGGGGGTGACGAGTGACTGGGCCATCGTTGTCAAGTTTTGAGGTGCAGACTTTGGTCTTTGCGGACGGGGGTGTCAGCTGATTCGAGTCCCAGGTAATGAGGTACACAAAAGGAATGAAGTGAACTGGATAGTCCAGAATGCTGTCGTGTTGTCGTTTATAGACCGGCTCGTACGCCAAGGATAATATTTTTCCCTAAAGGCCAGCTCGGTCCATTCGTTTTGAAAACGGCCTGCAACCCCGTCTTCGTGCACATGCTCAGGTCTTGATCAGGATAAATTGTCAAATATCTATGGCCTCGATTAACGGTTATGATTTCTCGGGCCCCTTAATTTCTCAGCATGAGGCAGATGCATCTCGCCCTGTGCAGTAACAGTGGCGTTGCAAGCCCGAGGACGACGTGGACCCGATCGACATTATGAGCCACACACAATGCCATCGATAAGGTAAATGATTGGGCTTACAGATCGACACTAGTAAAACAAAGGTGGCGTGCAACGGAGTCAAAATAACGTTGCTTGTCACATCTATCGAGAGATGCATCATTGCGCCATGACGAGAAGTTGATCTGGACGAACTTGAAACACTGACTCCCATTATGGCGAGAACTATGGCAAAGTGAAAGATGACATGTATGTAAGATATACAAGCTAGCAAATATCTCCGCAGCATGAAGGGACGCCGCCCTTCGGGGGAAGCCTACGAGTGATAGAATAAATCGAGCATAGCAGAATACAATCATCTATACTCAGGTAGTTGGGAGAGAGGCCGACCAGGAGGAGGTAAGCTGTCCATTCCTGGAGGCGGTGCTGTCCAACCGAAACGCTCTGCGAGTCCTTCAATGATTCTATCAAGGTCTACCCTACGATGACTCCCCCCCACGTCACTAGCTGGAGCGCCAGGAGCCGTGGAATTGGGAGGTTGGGGCGGTAAGGGCAGCGGGCGCACGCCTCCTGATTGTTGTGAAGGCGGCGAGGTTGTCCCTGAATAATCGGAGGGTATAGTGGCTGCTGAGTTGATGTTTTGGAGGCTACCGTGATTGCGCTTGGATGCTAGAACTGGGTAACTGGGCTGGGCAGAGTATGGCGCCGGCACTGCGTATTCTACGACGTCATCGTCATGCTCTTCTTCCTGGTTTCGGCGGCGCCGGCGTCGTCGGCAGAAGAAGCACATGACACCAGCAATCAGAAGGATAGCAAGTCCCCCAACCGTTCCGCCGACAGCTCCGGCAATGACAGCGGTATTGTTTGAACTCGATGCAGAGGTGGGAGCAGGAGCTGCAGTCGATATTATAGAAGCTGAAGTAGATGAGGTTGTAGCGTCCAAATTTCTGTGCCGAGTATT
>KN819336.1:629750-651149 GCA_000827475.1 Paxillus involutus ATCC 200175
TACGATGCATTCCTCAAACAACACACTGGAGTTTACGATGCTCTGGTACACCATCTGTGCTACGATTTGAGGGAGATCAACAGCAGGTGCACCGTCTATTGCCCCTTGTATGACTTGTGCGTTTCGCGTTGGGTCATTCACACTGGCTTCTGTACTCTTGAAGCGCGTGGCTTCTCGGACGTATGCTGCCCTGCAACCCACAACGATATCAGCGACGTGACTTGGGTTTCTGATCTCCGTTCTCTATCTATACCTTGTTGACAAGAGCTCTAGCAGCTGGGCGTCGATGGTGTCGAGCGCATCCCGGACTTGATCGAGAGAGGAGCAGCATGTCGTTCCGTTTGCATATTGAATAGTCGGTTGACCCCAGGGTATCGTTCTGGTCACATTTGACACGGGCACAGGTGGCAAAGGGAGATAATAGCACAGGTCCGTGGAGCACGAGGCACGGACCATGTGCAAGAAGTGGAAAATCACTAGCAGAGGGAGGGCGGAAATCATCGGGATGAGTTGTAGACTTGTTCGGTCTTCGCCAATTTATAGGGCGGGCCGGCATCAGACACGTTGGGCCTCATTTCTGCAATTTGAAGCTAGACCTTTTACATCTACGCTTATGTAATGACGTGTGCACTGATAGAAAAGGCAGGTCCTTCGGGTATGCCGTTCTTTCATCTTTTCCCACTTTGAACGCTTGCCAACTTGTTCCCTGCTGTTTTGGCTTGGTGGCAAGACGAGCACGGACCAAGGCTTTAGGCGTGCGCCACGTGTCGCAGATTTGGTTCAGCTAAAACTGTACGGGGCCGTAACTTAATCCGTGGTTTCGTCGTCGACAGCGACAAAAGGAGCCAAAAGAACAAGCTGGGGGATATCTCTGCAGTTGAACATTGATTGAGACCGTTGAAAGTTCGACAAGACTGGGGACATTCAAGGATTTCAATCAACGTTCACACTTGACAGCTCTTTGGAGAACCCTGGGTTGGTGGACATGGCCCCGGTTACAAAAAACGGAATTCCTTGAGCTATACCCAGATGGCACGGTCCTGTCGTTCGACGGCACTTTTTTGACTCGCCAAGGTGGGCGGGGGGGTACCAGGTGGTAAAGTGTCACTACTAGTAATGACTGATGCTGGGACTACTTTTCGGAGGATCAATCGATCACTAGATCCTGGTGTCCTAGTACGTAGGCCTGCTTATACAGTATTCCCCGCATGCGTTGAATCATACATCCAGTGATAGAATTAGCACCACGCACCACCGTCACCACTCAATGTTGGTCACGATGGCCCGAAATATGTCGTCTCGCGGGCCACTGATTGCGTGAACACCCGCAGCATTTGATCATAATAGTCTTTGGAAGGGAATTGAAAGGTATTGGACATCGGGCATTTAGCTTCGTGAACACTTGGACATACCCGGCACTGTGAAGCAACTAGCTTTCTGGTCTGTAGTCATACGTGGCAGTTGTGAGGGCTGATCATCTCGTCAGGACTCAGTAATACCGTCGGCATTTGTCTGGGGAACGAGGGAAAAATAGACTCCGGCCGTAGCATTGCTCGACGGCGTTTGTCATCACTGGTACCATAAAGGCGGTTGCATTCCGAGTAGTAGCAGAAGAATTGACGCGTGGATCGTCCAGGGAATCATGGCGAGGAACACAGAAAGGTGGGATCAACATGAGAGCCTGAGTTGCAGCCGCCACCAGACAGACTTTCGGTTCCCCTCCATGATTTAGATATTGAGGTGACATTGTGAAGCTCGATTTTATGTAGTACAGTCCATCGAAATAATACATATACAATCCACAGCGATCAGATCGAGAAAGACCTTCTTGCTTCGAAAAGACCCGACCTCGACTTCGACACCACTGCCCACTCGGGCAGGAACTGTATGATCTCCTCCAGAGATGGGATCTTGCCTCCGGACTTTCCTCCTCCGACGGTGGCGCTCTCGTACTCGGCCCAACCACAGCTAATACGTCCTTCAACGTCTTGTTCCGAAGCGTCCCCGTCCTTCCATTCAACTTCCACTTCGAATTCTTTCCCAAAGTTACGACTCCACAGTCGGATCTGCTCCAACCCCTTCTCAGGGACTTCGTATCCTTTTTGAAGTCCCTTCTCTCCATCTTCGATAACTCTGAACTTGGAAATGCGTTGGTTGGCAAACTGGAGAGTGCAGCTTCTCGTGTTGAGGCCCCGGACGGTGATCCGTGCGGTGTTAGATCCCGTGCGAAGGAAAGAAGACGAGACCCATGGCTTCTCGATCCCCGAAGAAACGAATTTCCTTCCTCCAGGAGAGGGTGCCAGGGCGTCACTGACTTCCCAAGTGCACGTCCGCAAACCAACTTTATCCGTGGCATCGTAGCAATCCACGGGTTTGCCGAATGCAGATGGAAGCTCCGTGAGGATATGGCTCGCCAAGAATTGCTTTGGTCCAGTGAGAGCGGTCACAACGCGTTCAATTCCTGTCCCCGAAGCGCTGAGATCGACCGCCTGGGCGAAGTACACTTTGAGAGGCGTTTCCTGCGAGAATGGGAATGCGACCCAGGTAAAAACGGTCGAAAGCACAAACACAAAGAGGACAATAGAAGTAAGCAATCGATGGGCGTTGATACTGAAAGGAGCCAGGGGTAAAACGATGAATAGTGCTAAGATGGAGACCAGGGTGTAAACTAGATAGTATGATGTTACCCGACGGAGCAGAAAGGCACCGGGAGATAAACTTACGAGAAGTAGGGTCATTTCCATCTGTGAGAGTCTGATTCATTGCGCCGAGTAGCTGGATTGCGATATGGAAAATCAGAATGACGGGAAGAGGCACCACCAGGAGCAGCTGTAATATCCACCAGCCGATGGCCCCCTGTTCTTCTCCCGCAGGTCTGGGTGGCAGCGGACGCTCCCGCCGAACGAGGGGGGTAATTTCTGTGGGTTCGGGATCTTCCACAATTCTGCCGGGTGTCTGCCGCCCGTTTGTGGGCTCATCGGTCCTGACAGCCTCGTATCGGATGCCCCTCGCGTATCTCTGGCCCTCTGGCTCGGTGTCATGTTCTGGCTCGAACCCACGAGCGCTCGTCATCCCTTCAACGTAAGCCACGATGCTTCCAAGGAGGACAACGGCATTCCAGGCCGTGATGAAGTAGGTGCCACCTATCGCGATCTTGCGCACCAAGACCGTGGAGAAGACAAGCAGTATCCAAGTGAAGATGTAAGTCTGCGAAAGGATCGAGAGTTTCTGCTGTTCGGGTGCAGGTACGATGCCATACTTATTGAGAGGGAAGGTGAGCACTAGCACTGTAGTTAGGTAGGCCAACGTTGTTGCGGAAGTGAGCACGAGGAACGGGTACGTATGAATGACCTAACGACTTGCATTAAGCGCCGTTCATCGAGGGGAGGTGGTCACACTCACGAACGGATTTAGGTCGACATATCCTGCGATCAGAGCTGCCTGTAGACAAGCGCTGACGACAAGCGCAGCCCAAAACTTGGCCGGGCCCCAGAGACTAGTTCCGATCTTCTTCAGCACAGCCAAGGCTCCTTCGCGTGATGTCTCGTTCCGTTGGCTGCCATTTGCATTGGCATGAGAGTGATGCCGGTGGCGAATTCTTTTGCTAAACCGCACGATATGTTCCGAATACGCGAGAAGTAAAAAAACAATGGGCCCAGCTGTTAGCAGAACTACGTTCGTGACAAACAATGTTTCAAGCGAGAAAATGACCAAGGCTGCACCAAATACTGTTACAGATCATCAGAACTTGGCGCAAAGGCGGCACTCTGGGGTTGCTTACGGTCAAAGTAGACGGGTTGGTCTTGTTTGCCAGGTTCGGCGTGCATTGCATCGTCGTTTGCAAGCGCCAGGCTGGCTCCATGGGTGCCTTCCATCATTGCCCAGAGGGCCTTTTTACCGCCGACCATCCCAGGGATCGAGTCATACTTTGTGTGATAGCGACTCCGACCCCTGTAAAAGGCGAAATCGAGACCATGCAGACCTCCCTGTTCATACACCGAGTAATCGGTTCCAGAGCGTATGACCCCACGAGAGAAAGCTTCCGCCGAGATCACGTTGGCATGTGGGTGCGGCACATGATCGCCAGTCCAAGAATAGAGAGGAGCAGTAGTTGTAACGCGGAACATGGCCGGTCGACTACATCATACATGACGTAATCAGTCAAAGGGCAGTGAGAGCACGAGGATGGTGGGCAGACATACCCTCCCGCAGCAGCGCCCTCGAGGTTGAGGAATACATCACTTATATTGGCCCATGGGTGCTCCATAAAGCTGCGTGAGATGTCTTAGTGCCTTCACTCGGGAGCGCATAGGGAAGTCATACGCATGAGCTCCGTTAAGACCATCCTCCTCGCCGTTGTTAATATTGAATATGACGGTCCTCTTCGCTCTGTTCTTCGCAAAATACTCCACCATCTGCATCAAAGTGACGACTCCCATTGAATCATCAGTTGTGCCAGGAGCAGTGGAGACAGAATCAAAGTGGGCGGAGAGTAAGAAGCCTCCTGAGTCGCGGAAATCGGGGTCAGTGCCTTCCACTTTCACAAGGATGTTGTTGCCTTCGTAATAGACTGCATACGGCTTTGCGGAAAGGAGGGCACTGGCCCACGATGCGTTAGAAACGAAGTCGTCGTGGATCGTAACATGAGGATACTGGGAGGCAACGTCTCCAAGGCGGTCGCGGATATAATCACGAACTAGGTCATTAGCATGAGAATTGAAGGGGTGAGGCCGGGCAGACACCTTGGGTTGTAGCGTCACCGAACAGCATACAGGTAGCGAGGAAATAAGGAGGCTTACTTGGTGAAGGTCCAACCAAGCCTGGTCCAAGTCAAGTCCTCGAGTGTCCTTGGGAACTGAAGGGAGGTTGTCCGTGACGAGTACGGTGCTGAATATTGCAGCGTAGATGAGCACCAGCAAGATTGTTGTTGGTATCGCATTGAAGCCCAGGACGGTTGCTACTCGGTTGCGAATGCTCATGGCTCACTGAGAGTTGTGCCCACCGCAATTGGTAGGCTTCAAGAAAGACCCTGTAATGACCAAACAGCAGGACTTGCGAAAGTGGTATATGCAACACAAGTTGTGGGTTGGGGGGAGGTGGTGTTGAATGGAACAAGCTGGAGTGCGTCACATGGCTTGGCGGTGGTACATACCTCCTGGACCGGAATCGCGGCGGCCCGGATCCACAGCTTGCCGCGTAAAGCGGCGAGCGCCGTGCATTTTTGGGGTTCGCTTTTACGACTATACAATACGTGAAATTGAGTCAAATGCGTCTACGAAGACTCTGGGTCCGCCTCCGTCGCGTACCGTGACCTTACCCTGGTAATAGGTGAGCCCTTCACGGTCTTTATTTTGTTTAGGTACCTAGTGCCTACTTATGTTATTAGGCGCGATCAGATCCCTAGTAGTGTAGAATATCGAACGGGAACCCACTGGCATAAGGCAATAGTTTCGCTGGCCCGGGAAAGCCACAAAACGCTATATAATGGACCAAGATGTCGTGGGCAGGTCCGTGTCCTGCACTCGAGATGTCATCTGTGCAATGGACAATATTATGTCTTGTGGCACTTGCCTCCGTCGTAGTCATTGATGTCGGGCGTCGACGTCTTAAAAGACAAAAATCACCCTCCCCATATCCACTACCCCCTGGTCCCCCACCACTCCCCATTGTGGGGAATATGCATGGAGTCGACGTCAAGGCGCCCTGGTTGACCTATTCCGAGTGGTCAAAAGTGTACGGTATGTCCGATCCACATGGCCTCTCACTAGTATACGTGTTTCTCAGACACACGCGCCGGCAGGCGACCTCGTATACGCACGGCTGTTCGACAAGGACATCATCATTATTAGCTCCGGGAAGATTGCCAAAGATCTTCTTGAAGACCGTTCAATTAACTACTCGGACAGACCGAACATCATCACCAATGAACTGTGAGTTTTCCTTCCCGCTCCCTCGTAGCGAATCCCATAATACCGTGTGTTCAAGTTTCGGGGTGGGTTTTAACACGGTATACATGCCCTACGGCGAGAGATGGCGCCTCCAGCGCCGGTTCCTCCACCAGAACTTCAAGGCAAATTCTTCATCAAGGTTCGTGCCCATGCAGCAACGTAAGGTACACCAACTACTCCATCGACTGCTGGAGTCCCCTGAACGTTACTTCGAAAGTCTGTTCCAGTAAGTTGCATGTCACAACCATGCTACATATCAGCAACGCAACGGCTACACTGACTTACCTTTATCTGGCAGATATGCTTCGTCGGTTATTACCAATGCCGTTTACGACTACGATCCAGTATCAGGTGACCGCATGGTAAATATAATTGGCAGGGTAAGTGAGCTGGTGACAAGTGCCTTGCCTCCGGAAGTAGCAGCGCCCCTCGGGGCGTTTCCGATAAGTAAAGGAACATATTTCTGCATGCTTCCTGGTACAAGCTGATTGGGCGCCAGTTCTGAACATCCCTTCGTGGTTCCCGGGTATGACAATCAAGAAGAACGCAGAAATATGCAGAGAATGGACCAATGACTGGGTAGAGGTTCCCTTTAAACATGCTTTGCAAAGGATGGTGAGCGAACATTGACGATGGAGGATCCTTCTCACCATGTGACGAAGAGTGATGGGAGTGCCACACCGGCCATGGTTCTCGATGCGCTCGGAAAAGTAGACGAGAAAGACGCCTCGCCTGGATGGATGAAAGACCTTAAGGATGCTGCTGCAACTGCTTTCATAGGTGAGGCCCCTTGCCTTCTGCTGCGCGTTTCGTTTTCTCATACAATTCGATGCAGCCGGCGTAGGAACAGTGAGTGATACCGACCCATTCAGATTTACGTGCCGTTCATTTTCACTGCAGTCAAGTGCTACTTTGATGACGTTCATCCTAGCCATGGTCCTGCACCCAGAAGTCCAGGAAAAGGTCCATGCACAGATCGATGTGGTGGTAGGCAAGGACAGGATCCCGACACTCGATGACAGACCATCGCTAACATACGTCGATGCCATTATGCGCGAAACGCTGAGGTGGCATCCTCTAGCCCCTCTTTGTGAGTTTCAGCCCGACTCTCCGGAAAGGGACTGAACGGTCAGCAGCCCTTCCTCATGCAGCGGTGAATGATGACGTTTACAATGGATTTTACATACCGAAGGGTTTGTGATACTTGAATTGTTCGACAGATGGATTGACATGATTACCCTTGCAGGCGCTACTGTCATAACGAATATCTGGTTTGGATATATGCACCCTGTTATTTTCCGTCTATTACTAAATTCCTCCCTTTTTTCATATTCTAGGGCAATTGCGCACGACGAGTCCAGATATCCAAAGCCCTCGGATTTTAACCCTGGGCGATTTCTCAATCCAGACGGTACCCTTACCTCTGACGACGTTACGAACATTGCGTTTGGCTACGGTCGGCGAATCTGTGTTGGCAAAGATTTTGCCGATGTAACGATATGGTCTGCGATGTCGACTATTCTCGCACTATTCAAGTTGTCATTGCCTAAAGACGAGGATGGGAAAGAAATGCCGTTCGAGCCTAAATGGGTGACTGGAATCACGTCGTGGGTCTTCGCTGCTGGGCATCAGCAAGTACTGCATATGCTGATTGCTACTGATGACGATGCTTAGATATCCGCTTCCGTTCCCTTGTAGTTTTGAACCGAGGATACCGGGGATGGATGCCAAGAAACTAGAGGAAATAATCAACGCGAGCACTTGAAACGGAATGGGTGCACGTGCACGGCAATCCCACTTTTGGAGATCGATCCCCTTGCCCTTGTACTCATATCGTCAACTGACAACGCACAAATACCGTAAAATCGGGATAGAAGGTGTTGCAGGATAGTCAATGCGCTTGTTACGTGTATAATTAAAGTCTAGTTATCTCTACCGTCTGCAAAAGTCACTTTTTTGGTCGGAAACCCGCGTGCCCAGCATACATCCCAGTTGAAATAAATCAATTTCCATGTGTCATCGATAGCCATGTGAACGTCGACAAGAGCCAGATCACCCTTGCCTTGTTGAACGTAAGCTTGCATAGCATGATCGACCCATTCCTTCGTCGCGGTTCTCGACGGACCCGAGGGGGCATCCATCGTGAATAAAACGACGTCAATATTTCCGTTACAGGGTGCCATAGATTCTATGTACCCCAAAAAATGGTCCTTATATGTTGCTTCCACAATTATGGTGGAGGCCGCCGTGGATGCCAGTGGCACTGTGAGCCTCTGGAGACCACGGAAAGCCGCCCACGGGATGCCCGAACACAGATTCACCGGAGTTGGTATAATTCGCGAACGCGTATTGGCCGGACCCTCAACTTTTTCGAGGTCTCCGGCCGCAATGAATTCGGGTAGGAGAATCAGAGAGGAGAGGGATGCGAGGAATGCTGAGCCTTCTGATGTACTTGTGAAGGGCAGCCAGCGGGAGAAATATCCTGTCAGAGCGAGCGTGGAGGTACGCCATGGGAGCATTGAACGCTCGGATGATGTACTTGCGTCCATGTCATCTTCGCCCGATGCTGGCGCGTGGTGCTGCCACGCCCAGTTCAGGCAGTCATGTAGCAGCGAAACGCTGAGGAAGTCCAAGCCAAGGGAAGGTGCGCCAAGCAGCACCGGGGCGAGGAGCGAGAAGTCGATGCCAGGTTCTGATGAGGGTGCATCAAAGAAGCTGCATGCTATTGGTGCCGAAGGGGGAGTGTCGGGGAAGTGACCTATCCATATTCTACGAACGTGGACAGTATAATCGACGGACAAGGACCGGTTGGTGAGGGAGAAACCCTTTTGTATACGCAGTGCCGCAACGAATTTGGTTATACTGTCGGTGCGTGTGAGGAGCACAGTGTGCAGCATTCTTGGTAGGGCGGCACGCCTCACGGCTTTTGACACGCGACAGAGGGCGAGCCCGCACGCATACGGATTGTCCAATGTCGATTGGAAATCCGGTGTAGCAGTAAAATCTATGATGCTGAGGGCAAGATCGACGGATAGTCGTGAGAAGGGGAAGCTGCTGTGGGTGTCCATTATGTTCTACTACTTTGCAGAGATAAAAAGTCAAAACTGGATGGCTAGGCTTGACGTACTGTCGTGAACTGTGGGCCCGATGGTCTGTAATTAGGAGCTCTTATAGGCCCCTCTGATACAACCCTGCAGACTCGGACACGTCACAGTGCTGTGGACCTGGAAGTCGACCACTTCAGGTTCCGATCCTGCGGAACAAAAAGCCCAGTGCAACGGTTTTAAATTTCCATACCAAGTGCAGGTACAAGCTCACTCCCACCGGTATTATGAAATCGGCGGAACGAACTGCTTCCACAGGGGGATGGCCCGCCTTGTTGTCAAAGTCGTCGTGAAGCTGACATTCAAATAAGTAGCTAGCAGTTGGAGTTTTGCTGGGAAAACCATGCAGAACGGTGTGGTCTAGACCGTGATAAAACAAAAGAATGCTTCCGCTCAAAAATTAAAATTATTGCTCTTTGTTCCCGACTACAAGCCGAAAAAACGTTCAATTGATCCTTGAGCTTGAACCTTGAAAGTTTTGACTACGTGGCCTTGCATGGTCTTTTGTCAAACTAATCGATGGGTGTAATCAGCTATTAACCCTTATCAGAAAACAAAGATCTTCACAAGTTGCACCTGATGGTCTGGGCGTGACTCCCAAAGCAGTCCAGTCAGTCACTGGAAATGGGAGGGGGGGTTGTTTGACCCAGTGACTTGAGGGGTTATACACACAACACGCAGCTGATCGAGGGTGGTAACACTGCCGGCAGATTGGTCGTTTGAAGGGGTTGGCGAGCCGAAACTCGGCAAGGGGTCGATTTCTCGTTGTAGAAATCACCACCCAAGGGGTTGCCGCCCTTTGGGTGGTGAAATTTGCTTGCGGCTTGGAAAAATGCCGTGCGGAGTATGAATATTAGTCAGCGCTTGCCTGTCGGAGTGCGGAAATAGGTCGATTGGTGGCCGTGACCTTGTGGAAGATGTAGGTTGACGTTTCAAACTCCGATTTAAATCCAGGCTGGGAGCTGAAGCTTAGGTCAGGTTTGAAACTCCGATTTAAGTTCAGGTTAGGACCTAATGGCCTTCGACTGCCGCGTCATCGTCAAGCTCCTAGGAGTCTCATGTCTAAGGGGTATATAACTCCAACCCTTTCTTACCCAGCTATCTGCACACTCATCCTTTTGATTCTCTGACTTACTTTCCTCCTAGGTGGCTTAATACTTGCCTCAACCATACACGAAAAACACTGACCAGAGTCTGTGTATTGCACCTCATGATTACCAGGCATTCGGGCCTATCTGTTGAAGGCGTGTTGCTCCCCAAGCTGGACGAATTCTATGAAAGGCTGGTTGAATGGGATGGAGATCTGCCAGCTGGCCTGATTGATAAGCTGCAAGAGCTGCGTGATACACTGCAGGGGGGAGCTAAGGTGAGGAATCCCGGATTACACAGGATTGTCTACATCTGACCATGAGGAATCTATCCTCAGGGTACTCCCTTCTCGAAGGTGGAGTACTCAACATTCCAGAAATTGAACATCTCCCATGGCCTTCTTGACCTGAGTGATGCTAAGAAGCAAGAGACCGAGGGCCTTGGACAGGCTGAACCCCCAGCTTGTACTATTCCAATGCATATGACACAACGTCTTATACATTTGGTGCGTGACCATGTCTCAATGGCGGTATGTGACTTTTCTCTCAATGACTGCCTTCCTAATGTGCTGCCAAACAAGGCTAGGCCTGACGTCTTGATCAATGTGATCTTACTCCGACTTGTGTCTGTCATGCGTTCGGATGACATGGAAGTAAATATAGTTCCAGGAATTGATATTCCTCCGACAACTTTCCACCAAGACTCTGGGAATCACTCCTTCAGTGGCGCAGTTGATTTCTTCGTGGTCAAAAATCCAGTTCTTTGGACTAGTGAGTAATTTTCTGCTGTTTGGTCAAGTGACCACAAACAGTTCTTCAGGCTGTTACCTCGTAGATCCAGTAATATCTTCACTCGATCGTCTTGCCAAGGGATTCGTTGTCTTTGCAGCAAAACGAGAGTCGTTTAAGGACACCTTTCCGCAGGCCGCCGTTGCGGCGGCTTCATTTTGTGAAATAAAACAGTCAGTAGTTCCCTCATTTTATGGTCTGTGGAGTTATCTAATTTTATGCAGTTTATCTACTATCAGAGGTTGTGTCACCAGCGGAGAACGGTGGTTATTCTTTGTCTATGAAAAGAACCTCGATGGCGGGCCCAGGGGAGTAGTTCGAACTTCCTTAATCTTCGAGCTGGAACGAGAGCTCAATGGTTTAGCCTTGATTCTTGGTCTTTTGCGAGATTGGGTACGACTGTCACTCTCAGTGTCATCTCTTTCAGATCCCTCACCTTTTCGCACAGGCCGACAACGCTACGGAGTCTCACCTGAGTTTCTTTACTCACCTTGTGTGACCTGTATTATACGAATCACGTCATATATGTACAAACACCTTGTGTATTTCTATTTCTTCCTGTAGCAAAACACAGTTCTATCCGCAAGGGTGTCAGCCTCTAGTTTCGTTCCCGACTCGCGCAACAGGAGTACTTGCCTAGTTGCCTGGAGTTCGGTGGGACGAGGGAAATTCGACCTCCGCTCGTGCTGCACAGGATGCCGATGCTAACAAAACTGTATCCCTCACAACTGGCCTGGTTGTTAATCGAACGAGGTAAAGCTTACGACGATTTTTTATTTTCGCCCTTCTCTCTGCCAACAAGTTTTCGAGGACTCGTTTTTCGGTGAGTTTTCGGCGTTAGTAGTTGACGTGTCGCTGATTGAAAAGTGAGTGTTTAGGTAATCGACGCGTTTGTTGAGTATCGCTTGCTTGCTTGGTTCTTCTGCCCCTGCCCCGAGTGCCCGATTCATTGCATTATTGTCAGTGAGTGCACTTTCCTCAACATCAGAGTCACCCTCTGTTAGGTCCTCTCTTTTCCCTTTCGCCCACATCCTCGTTCTGTCAACCAACCCGCTCGTTTTTTGCTCTTTCTTACTACTACAGCCGCATCATCAATCTCACAACACCATCCAACTGTCCAACCCGTTGCTTCGCACAACATGTCCGGCCTCAAAAATTCTCCATTCGGTAAACGACTTCGCGCCGCACATCAAGACACAGAAGATGACGCCCCACGAAGAACCAGACAACGCGTGAACCCTGCCTTTGCGCTTGCTCCGATCGCACCTACGCCCTCGCTGACTCCGAGCCTCGACTCCTCTCGACCAACCACGAGCGATACTTCTGGCCCAGATTCGCCCATAGATTCATTCCGTAGCCACAGGGAGTATGGAGATCGCTTCGTGCCTAATAGGGATACCGGTGATATGAGGACTTCATACCATCTCATGGACGAGAGTGGCCCTTCAACCCCTTCAAAGCATCGAGCGATACCCACTGAATCGGATGCTCTAAAAGGTGAGTTGCTGTTCTGTTCTTTTGTGTTAAACTTGATCTCGGGTTAACATGATATCTACCATCCCCTATCAATCGAATTCCACACCCCTGTTCCTCGCCACTAGAACAAGCCAACGCCATCTTCAGCTCTATACTTCACTCAGAAGTTACTCCACCATCTCCCCGTCGTCCTGCATCACCGACACGCCCCGCTGCTTCCTCATCATCCATCGCACCCTCTACCCCGACCCGCCGGCGCATATTCCATTATAATTCCCCTTCCTCCAACCCAGGTACCCCAACTCATGGACGCCGCCTCGATACTCCAACAGACGAGGCTTACTCGATGTCTCCCGTCCGTGCCGAATCTCGACAACTCCTCGAGTCGCCCCGACGCCAACTCCGCAGCGTCTGTAAGACGCCATACAGGGTCCTAGATGCCCCAGATCTCGCGGACGACTTTTATCTGAATCTGGTGGACTGGTCGAGTACGAATGTCCTCGGCGTAGGACTTGGGAGTTGTGTGTACCTTTGGACAGCGCATAATGCTGCTGTATCGAAGTTGTGTGATTTGAGTGGGGTGGCAGATACAATCAGTTCGGTTGCTTGGGTTCAGAAAGTGCGTATTTCATCAGCTCTATACGTTTGTTACTAACCCTCTTTCCTTTTTCTCCTTCTCACAGGGCACCACACTAGCAGTAGGCACCCTCTCTGGTCATCTCCACATTTACGATGCTCCCACCCTCTCCGTCGTCCGTACTTATGCCCCAGCACATACCCAACGAATTGGTGCCCTATCGTGGAACGGACACGTCCTAAGCAGCGGGAGCAGAGATCGGATGGTTCATCACCGAGACGTTCGTGAGGGTGCTGGTGGAAAACCGTTCAGGAAGTGTGCGGGACATCGGCAAGAAGTGTGTGGGTTGAGGTGGAGTGGTGAGCTGGGTTTGGGGTTTGGTGGTGGGCGTGGGGTTGGTGTAGTAGCGGGAGGAAGTGGCGATGGTGGTGGAGGGACAGGGGCCGACGGAGTGATTGGAGCTCCCAGCACGGGAGGTGCACCGGCTCAGGGTCCGGGAGGTTCTGGGATGGGGTCAGCGCTTGCTAGCGGAGGTAATGATAACAAAGTATGCATCTGGGACCTCCGCGGGTCTCGTCGTGCTTCCTCTTCCTCGTCTTCTGCTCATACCTCCGGCTCTGGACCTGGAGGTAGCATCGGTACCTCGACGCATTCGTCACGGTCAAGTACCGGAAGTGATGGAGATGGCGATGTACCCCTTTGGAAATTCCACGAGCACACGGCTGCTGTGAAGGCGCTTGCGTGGGATCCGCATGTGTCGGGGGTCTTGGCTACCGGTGGTGGGACGCAGGATAAGCATATAAGATTTTGGAATACGTTCAATGGGACGATGTTAAATGAGTTGGATACTGGAAGCCAGGTGCATTTTTCGTTAATTTCCGCCTACCACCATGGCTAACTGTCCGCCTTTCCTGGACAGGTCTGCAACCTTATCTGGTCCCACACCTCCCACGAACTGGTCAGCACACACGGGTTCTCCAGTACCACTGCCCAAAACCAAATCTGCATCTGGCGGTATCCTTCGCTTTCTCAGGTCGCCTCGCTGACAGGACACACGCACCGGGTACTCTATCTTGCAATGAGCCCAGATGGGGAGACGATCGTTACGGGTGCAGGGGATGAGACGCTCAGGTTTTGGAATGCATTTCCCCGACGGGAGGGTGTGGGGGAGAAGGCAGGAGGTGTTTTGGATTGGGGACGGTTGATAAGGTGATCATCATTGCTGACTTTCAACTGCAGCATCATCTCTTCGATCTCTTTCACCAATCACTCCTGCGTATCTCCATGGTTTCGTCTCCAATCACATTGTTGCGCGCATATATCCGCGTCCTGACTCCGATTCTCATCCCTCCTTCGTATCCCTCGCAATATCTCTACGACTCGCATTCCCAGTCATTACGCAATGCATCCTTGCCCCGCATCTGATCTCCGATCCTACTCCGTCAGCAGACCTACCGTATGAATCCCTCATGCCATCACTTGCTCTCATCTTCTACCTCCACCTACTACGATACGGTATTTCCCGCTTCTTTGCTCCAACTTACACCTTGTCCGCCATATCCACGCACGCTTCAAGCCCCATGTCGCAACCACCTCAGCCCCCATCCCGCACATACAGCATACACACATGCCTATGCCCGTTGTTATTGCCTTATCGTTGTGTATCAATCCTTCACCTACCCACGCTCATCTTTACCTCAATGATTCGACAGTCTACAATGCTGCTTTTTTAACCCCTTTTGCCCTCGAATTTGTTACTCTGCTATTCCGCATGTTGTTTTGTCCTGAACGCCCTCTTTTCGTTCGTCTCTTTCTGTCTACGTGACTTTCTTTTGCGCAATTTCCTTGCTCTTTGTTAAATGGGTTCTGACGGTCGTCCCGTATGATACGTCAGATGTATATACTCTCACTCACGCACATCTTTTCTCTTGTCAATGTCCATTTTTCTAGATCTCGCTCGCTCGCTGCCTCTCCCTTTCCCTGCCTCGTGTGTTTGTAACTTGTCATGCATTTGAAGCTCTGGAATGATAAGATAATAATGATGAAAAATGAGCGCTGAAACGACAGACCGAACATGTAATCGTCCCAACGTCCGCCTGTGGAAGACCTAACGTACCTGCGAGAATTTGTGTTGCACGACACTCTTCAAGATCTGTAACTTGTGCACATCAATGGCCTCCACACTACTGGTTTTGAAATTGCGAAAGATCATGGTGGGCGTGAGGTACTAGTCGGGTGACCAGACCGTACTTTGAGGCAAGCCGTCGATAGACGGTGAGGTACATCTCGGGCCGGGATCCATTTGTCCCCTTGGGCTGCCCTGCCTACAGTGCCTAGTGCTGAATTGGGTAGCCGTGTCCTCGGCCTTGAGATGAGTGCTAGTGCCCCTGTCGGTCCCACCGATCCCGCCAGCAGCCTGAGCCCTCCAATCGGCGGTGACCCTGGTAATGCGTAACTTTGGTGTGTAAGAAACTGTCATGTGCATGAGCGAGGCGAGTACTCGGATCATCATAACGATCGCGTACCGGTCGGAATGGGGGGAACAGCGAGAGAATGAAAAGCGGGAAGAGTGTGTGGGCCTTAATGGGCCGCCCGGCGTCCAATGACCCAAGCAGGTTGACCCTGATTGCGGATTTTCAACGCTTGCACTCCCCATTGCGGACGCCGTGTTTTGATGGTTGTACAATCGACCGTGCCTCTCTCCGCACGGCGCATGGGGTCCCGGACCGTGCAACGCCAAGTACTCTGAGGGTGACGAGGATTTGGAAGCTAGAAAAAAAGATGAGGGCCACTGATTTTTGACGTACGCTAGTCGACCCTGGAGAGGGGTGATTTCGCTGCGTGTAGAGTGCACTCACCGAGTCGGATGAAGCGGGCGCCGAACGCGATTGATCAAAGGGTGTCCGTAAACTCCATTTCGTGATGGTGCGCTGCAGCAAGAATCATAATTATACAGTGTGTTGCATAACAAATTGTTGCCCAAAGAAATACGCTATAATTTCGTGTCGACCCAATCCACTCGTATTCGTCCTTCCTTTCCTTTCTTAAACATTTTCCTACAGAACATCAACATTAAGTCTTTTGACTTCACCTTTAACGTTCGTATTCGTATATACCACCCTGTCTCTTCCTTGCGCTCATGCAAGTGTCTTCGTCTAGAGCGTTATAATATTTTATCTCGTTCGGCCAAGCTTCTCCTGTGATCTTCTACCACGTACGTATCCTTTCTCACTCTTACCTTTACTTATCCACCTTTATCCAAGTTATGGCGCCATGCTTTCCTTGGATACAGAGTCCTACTCGTACGTATTATTTTGTCGTCCTTCCTTACGCTTTCTTAAATAGCATCGTCCAGGACTTCTTGGGATGACAGACATCGAACTAGCAGCTTTCGAGGCCGATATCGTCGCAACTTGTGCGGAACACAGGCAGAGTCACTGGCGGGACGCTGATTACCGCGCCTGCGTGTCTATCGAATTAAAGGAATCAAAATACTTCATCAAGTTCGACGACCCAAGGACTCTTGGGCCTGAATTCTCGACGCAATCGTACATCCACGACTATGCCATGCGTCACGGGAACGGGCCACGCATTCCCCAGGCTCTACACTACTTCGAAACCAAAGAGAAAGCATTCCTCGTAATGGAACACATAGAACTTACTGATCCCTCCCTTATAACAAACCTCGCTGAGAGGGCGGCACGGGCTCTCGATTGGCTCTCGAAGGTTTCAGCTCCTCCCGGAGATGTAATGGGTCCAATAGGGGGCGGTCTCATTCGTCATAGGTTCTTCAAGAACAATAAAGCGCCTCTGGCTTTTTCGAGTATCGATGCCTTAGAGCGTTATATGAACGAAGCACGTTGCTGCTTATTTTTTCGAGTATCCGCCATCCGACAACATTTTGTTTATCCAGGGCCGCAAGCTTCTCTCGAACTTGGCTATGAACCCAGCGAAACCGATTATAATCATCAATGACCCATTGATCTTCACTCAGTCCGACATGCACGTCAGCAACTTTGGAGTCGACAAGTGTGGCGACACGGTCCTGTTGGACTTTGGCCAGATAGGGCGATTGCCACTATCGTTTGCAAAGTACACCATGGGATCGGATGAAGATGACAGCTTCATCGCACGTGTCGCCAATCTCCTGCGTTGGCCGGACAACTCCAATATGGACTCGATGGCCAGAGTCTCCAGTTGTCTATGGATGACGTCCAACTCGAAACTCGGTGCGGCAACTTGTGTTTGAAATGGGACTAAACCTAACGTTCGTCATAGGCCTGGACGAGGACGGCTGGCCCAAGCCGAAGAGGGTGAAACCTCAGACGTAGGGGACAAGTTACAATGTATGAACACTGACGATATCCAAACCATATCGAGTACGTAGGCCCCTATGCTGGTTGTAGAACTGGAACGCATAACTACCCTAGCCTCCTTGACGTATGATGATGTGTTGTGCTCTGCACCGCTCGCAAGGAAAACTTTGTGGTAAAATTGCAAAAGCCACATGAAGATGCACACATCGACTGCGACCCTCCATCAAGAGTGCAATCCGAAGGACCTTGGATCCTTGGGTTTTCTTTTTCTTCGATTTGTTAATAACTAACTACTCTCGCAGGTACCCCACAATGAGCACGCCACGCGCAGCCACAACGACGACAACAACTCAACACGCGCGTGCCATAGGTTTGCTTTTTCTTTGTTTTGTCAATAACTAACTTACCGTGATTTTCACAGCTACCACACGACGAGCACGCCACGCACAGCCACAACGATGACCACAATCCAATGCACGCACACCAAAGAATTTATTTTTCTTTGTTTTATTAATAACTAACTACCCTCGCAGCTATGACATCTCAAAAAGAACCCTGCCGCCTCAAAGGTAGGCCCGCCGTCTCAAAGGGCCCGACGTGTCGAAAATGGACCCTGTTGCCTCAAAATCAAACCCACCATATTAAAAACAGACCCAAGGTATCGAAAACGGACCCTGCCATCTCAAAAGTGGACCCGACGTGTCGAAGATGGACCTGTCACCTCACCATGAACCATGTCGCCTCAGAAATGACTCCGCCATCTCAAAAGCGGACCCGACGTGTCGAAAACGGACCCAGCACCTCACAAGTGGAATGCACGTATGCACACCGATAAGTTTGTCTTTTCCTTTGTTTTGCTACTAACTAACCACTCTCACAGCTGCGACAATCATGCACCCAGGTGCACACGCTCCGTGATGCACCTCTCCCAACTCCACCCCATCTCCCGCATCATCAACAATGCAGCTGACCACATCCCGCGCCTGACAACCCACGTAACATCACGTTCGTTGACGTCGGTCACTCTTCCATGTCCGTTTCCGTCGTAGCCCCTTCGAAAGGCCAACCCGTCGTCAAGGGCCCTAGGTATGCAGCCTCACCATCAACCGCGCTGACACTGACGAGTCCGGAGGCGTGCGACCCGTGTCCCTGCTACGTTCGTAGCCCCCTCGAAAGGTCCAGGGCCTGTCGTCAAGGGCCTTGGGTATGTGGCCACATTGATGCCGTTGAGCATGGAGGTACATGTTCCATGTCCCCACTGCATATGCGCCGTCGCGCAAAAATATTATTAACTACGAAGTTGTAGTGACTTTGTGATTGCACCCTGGAGTTTACCCGTGCTACTACCTAGCGGCCATCTCTACAGTACACATCTATGAATATAACAGGTCATCTACGAATACAGGAGGATCTATTGGTGTAGGGGAGTTCTGATGCACATGGAAGGGTCATCCACGAGGTATAGGAGCTTTTTCGAAAGTAAAGATATCCTGGGCAAGGATGTTCGCATTGCCAAGCTGTGCAAATTGTGAGGATCTGAAAGATAGATGTGTAAGACATGGTCGCACCCAATCCTGCAACAGACCAAGGACCAACGCTAAACCATGCAGGTCTGATTCCAGCTCAAACGTGTCAGACAATCGAATTTCTCCCCCATTGTCTCGGTGTTCGTAAACAAAGAACATCCACTTTTCTCCAGTGGTGATACAACCTCTGATAGCAGCTAGACTGTATAAACGTCAGATGATCCCATGGACCATGGAACGAGGGAAGCACTGACCTTTTGATTCTGGCAACATGCGGCTGCGGTGGCGGCAACCTGAGGTATGGCAGACAGAATGTCCAACACCTTTACTTCGATGATGTTGAACCTTGCGCCTCTACCCGTAGCCGAGGGCTCCGATGGTTTTATTGTACCGTGACAAAAATGGGCTAACACGTATTATGTTGTGCCACTGAATGATGCGAAAATACTTACAAGTAAACTGAGTAGGTGTTTGGACCACAACGACACCATTCAACGAGAAATTGCCAGAGCCTCGACACACATCTATCCCAACAAAAGGATGTTCTGGGATTATAACTACTCCCACGTCCCTCAAAGACATGGCAGACGCAAGGCGAAGTAATACAGTATTCACTAGGATGCGAATCCCAGCCTCAGTCTTCAGATAGACATTAGGAAAGCAGTCGTTAATAGAAAGTAACCACGTACATCAGACGAGGTATGACCTCGCACGAGACGTACAAGATGTTTCGTTACTTCCATTGATATACAACCCGGAGTGTCAGTGCACCCAAGGTCCCTTATTTCCTGCCTTTTCGCATCGGTAATGGCTAGCAGAGACTGGTTGATCTTCAACACATCAACAATATGTTTGTCCGCTGAGGAGAGGGTCACATGTGTCGTAGGCTGAGGAGAGAATCATTCTTGTTAGAAGTTCACCAAATACCGAATCCCTTACCTGATTGCCGGTGGTCCCCTCAAATTTGTTGCACAGGTTCTGCACCATTTCGAGTAGTTTACCACGCGGGTATTCGTCTTCCCCTTTCCCTAAGGCCGAAAGAAGTTCCTTGAGGCTGACAAGGAGGGTATCCTTTTCTATGGTACCAAGTCCGGAGTCCGAATGCCTTGGTCGCTTGGGAGCCATAGGCTGGTGCTATACATTGAACTGTTACTTTGAAGTTCAATCAATGGAGCCCGCATCAGACTCACCGAGTAAACTTGCGAGAGTGACGAGACAGTGACTTGAAGACTGGCGGGTGTGAAACGGAAGGAAGAAACGCGCGTCGTGCAGTGTGAAGCGATGGGGAGATTCCGCACAGGGGCAAAAACCAGTTGCAAGCGGAGATTAAATCGGTGACTTGTCCCAAACGGCTGCACTCAGGTCACGCTAAGTGCGCACAGCAACTATGAATGTAAGTGGCGAATACGACCTTGGGGACTTCGAGCTCATCATCGGATTTGTTGCAGAACCTCCTTAGGACGCTGACAGAGAACCAGGTCAAACCGACTCCTGACCTGAAGCTACTATTAAACACTGTCAAGGATGCGAGAGTATGCAGAGCGTCTACAGTCCACTGCGGCCACCTGACACATATGATAGCGACAGGGATACGACATCAAGGTGTCCGAACCATTCTACGAGTCTCTCGAGGGACTATTACACGACGTTCGAACAGTCACCATGGTGCGTGCGATCAAGGTTCAAGGCTCGGTCTTCTTCCTCATGCATACGGCCAGGATAACCATGATGCGGAAGCTTTCCTAAAGCCGGTTTCGAAGTCGGACTATCCAGATTACTATGACGGTGCGCTATCCAACCAACGTTCTCACAGTGCCGCTTTCCTTACACGAGATGTTCGTTCCCTTTGCGTCACAGTGGTATCCAACCCTATGGATTTTCAAACGATGCTGAGGAAGGTGAAGGCGAAGCAGTACAAATCCAAGCGCGAGTTTAAGGATGACCTCGACCTTATCTGGTTGAATTGCTATACCTATAATGCGACGGAGGTAAGTCCCTTGAACTCTCTCCTTCTCTGCTACCCCGCCCCACGGTGCCACCATTCGCCCTACTCTACCACTACTTTCCGAATCCTACGTGTTCTTAATTTCGCATTGACGTGACCCCCCATATCCGATAGGACCATCCCCTCCGAGTGTCCGCTAGACGCCTAAAGAAGAAAGCCGATAGACTTCTCGCAAACATCACAGACCGCAAAGACCGTGTCGACCCTTCTATTCCTGCCAATCTCTCTCTATCCTCTGCTACTAGGCCTGTTGCGCGGCCAAAAATCAATGGATATGCATCGCACGACCGTATAAGGCCGTATTCCCATGCCCATTCAAACTCGATTTCGGGCAGTCGACCATCAGCTAATGGGGTACGACCTGCCCCTGGTATGGCAGTAAAAAAGATGAAGAGGGACGTACCGTTCGGAGAGACGCCTGCGCTCGTACGCACGCCTGAAGGAATGGTTGCTTTTCGATCGCTCGACATCGACCTTGAGGGACTTGGTGAACCTGGCCCATCTACCCTTGCGCACTCGAACGGATATTCTAATCACGGTGTTCTCGAGAGACTGCGAGGTTATACAATG
>KN819336.1:654429-667492 GCA_000827475.1 Paxillus involutus ATCC 200175
AACACAATTCTCGAATTTCTAGAGCAAAACAGTGACAGAGACACTATTACATACATCCATACTGCACTGTACATGAAAACAGGGATATATTATGCATCACGATTTCGAATGGATGTTGTTTTGGGGGTGTGATTGATCTGAAACTTGACCTGGTCATCCTAGACATACATTTCATACGCTTCAGAGTTGACATAAATAAGTGCGGACAGGTCTATGGAAAGTCCTGGTAATGTCTACGAGGGCAAACAGTTGCTTTTCTTTTAGCCAGCACAATGCCGGTCGAGGCTATTTGGTGAGACGATATCTGCACGCTTATCAGGTAAACTCTGCCCAAAATGGAAAGGAGCGTGCTTACCAACTTGCGTTACAGTCGTCTTGCAGTCGATGTACTGTGGCCGTCCATCAGAGCAGTTAGTAGTAGCAGCCAAAACAAGAAAAGAAGGGGCAGCTGAATGGAGACGGATTACTTTACAATTGTGTGGTCGAGCACCAAGAGAACTTGAGGAAGAGAAAACTGCGCAAGAAAATCGTCCGAGTCGGTGATATCCAAGTGATATCGGTAAGATAACATCGTCGCTCTGATATACTTGTTTTGGCATGTTCCAAGTGGTGACCTATGCAGATAAAGCCTCGAATTTTAATACCATATTTCTCGTCTATAACATTAATACAATGGGGCACACAGTCCTAAGTATCCTGTACCTACTGGCATATCTGGAGTGGATCCTGCTTTCCGATCTTAAAAAAAAAGTGTGTAACTAGTTTTGTAGCCATCGAAAGTTAGTTGTTCCAAGTGCACATACATGACTGTAACCTTGGGTTTCCATTGTGTGAAGGCACGACACTCAATATTAATGGACACATGTCATAAACTCAGGCTTACTTCTGTTCTCCTCGTCCGATCTTTTTCTGGTTGGGATCTCGAATACCCTCTCCTCCAGGTTGCACATGCGCCCTTCCATCCACCGATTTGTTTTGTTGGCGTAGAATGGATGTCGGACAATGTCAACACTTGTGATTTGGGTCACCAGTAATATTTCGATAACTTGACTTATCTTGTGGTTATCTTGCCTTATATATTTTACGTGTTAAATCGCAGCTAATCCCTGATTACATCCTTCACCTTCCACACCGGGGATTTCGACATTTCAGGGACATTTACAGATAATTTTAAATGACAATTATTCATTTCAAATTTTGTTTTCACATTTTCATGGCCATAAAATGCCTAAAAGGTGCTGAAAACTTCAAATTTTACCTTATATTTCAAATTTTCTCACCCTGAAAATGTGAAACAATAAAATTTGATATTTTATATAATCTGTAAATGCCCTCGTAATGTTGAAATCCCCGGTGTGTTCCCCGCGCACTGCCTTGTGCACCGCAGTATTGATTACACCCGCGTGACACAGCGTCAGAGAACCCCCTACATAAGACTCCGCCTCTCCACTCGTCTGTCTTTCCCAACACCTTCTCAACACCACAACACAACATGTCTTACGGAGGCGTATGTTTTCTTTGCTTACAGTTATCAGCACATTAATGGAGGCTTAACATGACTGTTGCAATACATAGTACGGCGCACCACCCGGATATGGGGGAGGAGGGTACGGTGCCCCAGGTGGCTTCGCTTCTGCACCACCTCGCGGGCCCCCGCCTGGTGGCGACCCTCAGTAAGTTCAATACCTGTTCAGGTTTTCTTCTGGTATTCTGATCAGACAACCGCTGCTAGGCTGTGGTCCTGGTTCGTTACGGTGGACCACGATGGATCGGGTGCGATTACCGCTGTTGAACTTGGTACGTCGTGATTTGATGGGATAAACAAGAAGATCAGGATCTGACGTTAAGCCGATAGAGCGAGCACTGGTCAATGGAGATTGGACGGGTAGGTTTCTGGACGGGTGATCAAACTGATCGAAGACTGATCGTTCCGATCCAGCATTCGATCTTGATACCGTCAAGCTCCTTATGAGTCTCTTCGTACGTGATTGCATAAGACGTGCTGTTCTTGAGGACTGAGTGTAAGATCAGGATAGAGATCGGAGCGGAACCATCGGATTCAACGAGGTACGTTCTCTTATTCGTGACCCACGGCATCATTGACCTGGATATGGCACGATCCATCTAGTTCTCCAGCCTTTGGAAGTACATCAAGGTTAGGGATGGCTATACGCATGTTTACCACACCCATTCTGACGCATCTTGCAGGACTGGCAAAACGTTTTCAGGCACTTCGACCGGGATCGCTCCGGCTCCATCGACGGTAGAGAGCTTCAGGAGGCCCTACATCAATTCGGGTTCGTTGCCTTCTCCCGCATCTCAACATGGTAAGGCTGACAGCACTGCAGTTATAACCTAAACCCTCAGCTCCTCACTCTCGTTCAGAAGAAGTATGGTGAGCATACATTCGCCATTTTTGCCTGGCAACCTGACTAACTTTCTGCCAATGGACGTTACAGCATCCAATGTCAGCTACCGCGGTGGCGCGCTCCCTGGTAAACAGGAGCTACGACATTATGCGTACCTTGCGGGGAATAAGATGTCACCTTCTAATTCGACGACGAGCGGTGCGATGACTGGACCTGGACAGGGACATGTTCATCCTTTCTATGCGAACGATTCGAGTGGGACGGCGTATACGACGTCCAGTGCCCTGTCTGGGACGCCAGATTACTTTCTGAGTATATCTGCATCACCCAAATTTGATAAACATTCGTTCGAGGTATGGAATATGTTTCGCTTCGTTTTCAACGAGCTCAAGTCACTTGGAACTTGCAGGAACTTCGAATAGCATGCCTTTTCGCAGGCAAAGAGGTTGGGTCGTCAGAGATACCCACTCGTGGGGGGGTACCCGCTCAACCTGCGCCTACGTTGTTTGGACGTCCTCGCGGCGACGGTTTTTCGTCCACAAGTACACTGAAGCTGCTCCAATAACTCTCATATTTACAAGAACCTGATTTGTCCTATGTTACCTGCACTTTTTTTTTTTGCTTTGTACTGTCATTTTCTACTACTATTTACTAGTACATACTGATATCGGTGTAGAGGGACATGTTGTAGAGGGGAGTGTATGGTGGGGTCTTATGTCACATCGAAACTTTTGCGTCGTCTGAGATGGTGGTCCAGAAGGAGGTAGTGGGAAACATAACAACTGCATCATTCCTATCTGTTGCTTATCTTGGGCTGTACACATAGACGATTCGCAATATACAATACATGCGTCGAGGGTCCTAGTATTTACAACATGGCTTCTCTTTCTCCATGGGTCTTTCAAGGGAGGCTGAGTACAGTTTCCATGAACTGATCGTAGTTGATCTGGATCCATCCGTCTTGATCCGTGTCTAGCCTTCGGAACGATTCCGTGAGTTGCTTGATGACGACACAAGCGCGTACAAAGCGGTCGAACGTGATGCCGATCGACCCATATCGTCAGCTTGCTGAAAGAGAGTCGACGGGAAAAAGAACAAAGTCAAGGTTTTATCGGCAGAGAGAACGCGATATGGATGCCTCGCAGAGGCTAGAACAAACCTCGTGTGAGAAGTGACTGTAGAGCGTCTGCGCTGAGATGCTCCAGTGGCGTTCGTCGGGCGCTGTTTTCGTCGGTTGAAAGGTTTGGTTCGCTGGGAGGTGGCTGGGGTTGGTGATTGGAGCCTCGCTCGTGCTGCTCGTCACGCCGTTGTGCTCTGCGGCGAGGCGGATCGTTACGGGCACGAAAAGGGGGGGAAGGCCGAGGTTTGCGCGTGCTTTTGGCGTGTCAGGTGATTGCGGGACGGGCAATGGCGGTCGACCTGTGGTCTGGTAGGCTTGCAGATAGTCTTGGGCACGAATCTCCTTCACGGGGAATCAGAGCGGGTCGAGGGGTGCGCCACTAGTCTGCGTGATGATGCGAGACGCACCTCGAAGCTCCGGTCTGGGATCGGGTTGGGCGAGACACCAACACTCATGAAGAGGAAGGTCTCATGACCATTAGAAGCCATGGAAAAGAGTTAAGCTTTGTCGCTTGTACAATGTAGGCGTCGATGAGAACCGAGTTATATCCTCAGTGGTTTGTGATTATCCTTCGAGATGATGTACCAAGCACGACTCAGACCGTCATCGAGACATATGTTTTGACTTTTAATGTCAAATTACGTAACGCGGACTACATATTTAGTTGTACAAAGAGCTCGGTTCCACGGGAGGGGGGGGACTCAGCATTGCATGGTCAGGCGGCGCACCCTTTCATACAAGGGTCTTGCAAGGGTCACTGAGGGTCACTGCAGATCCAACTCAAACGCGGGTATCGATAGCTGCGCAGGTGATCTAAACTAGCAAGTTATAACAGTCGTGCAAGCAATATAACAGGGCATCGATCGAGCCAATAACGATTAATGATCAACCAACCTCGTGCACTATGTATTAAAGAATAACTCCACAACAGGATGTCAAGCCCTGTGTGAAAGACCAAGAAACGGATGGTTTAACAGCGCACCAATTTGCATGATGGAGGATCAAAGGAATCCCGGCACTATGTGCATTCGCTACATCATGCACGCTCTAGTGATAATATCAAATGTTTCCGGATGTTGTGTAGCCAACGTCTATGGAAGCCCGCATGTCATCACCAAATGTGATGATCAGGTGAATGAGACTGGCAAACCATCCAAGTTAGACGCAGTGGTCAAGTTAGAGGAAGGTACTTCCACTCACCCGTAACCAGCAAGTACGATCAAGGCCGTAATGATATTTGTCGTCAGTCCTCCGAAGTACTCTACGGAAGGTAACACTAGCGATATGCCAATGGCCGATATGATACCTCTGAAAGCACTGTAATATATGAAGTGATGGGATGAACTACGCGCCAGCGAGAACAGAAGTTAACACTTACTTGCCAGCGGCCACGATTTCCGCACTCTGGGAATGTAAGAGGTCGATAGAATACGAATTCACTACGAGCACGACAAAGTCAAGCTATGCAACTATCAATTGACAGCCGCTGTACATAGAGAAGGATCACTCACCCCAAAGCCATTGATGAACAATAGTACTAAGCTGATCACAAGGCCAAGGGTCCCCTCGACGTATGTTGTGACGAGGCCAAAGCCCACAAGGGATAGAGGAACGAGGATTAGTCCACCAATGTAGACCGCCCGGAGACGATCTTCCGGGACCCATTCTCCCTCGCGCTTTCTCCGCCAATTTCGTAGCACGACGTCAGAGAATCGTCCAGCCACAGGGGCACCCACTACAATGTCGTCAGAAGCCCGTACCGACCTGAAATACCCGGAAGGCGGCGTTTGGACCTACAGAGGTTTCCAATGGTATGTGGGAGGAAACAGGCCCCGATGATCGCTTCGCTGGTAATGTTGTATTGTTTGCCCTGGTATTGACGTCAGCGTAAGGAAAACCTCAAGGCCACCCATGCTCACGAGTGTATGCGCAATGGGGACCAGGAGAACTAGCAACGATCTCAGTTTCACGGACAGATCCGACACGTCTGAACAGCACTCACTGAATTCCGTAACCATCCCAATTCCAGCGACAATGTTCTAAAACCGATCTCTCAATCAACTGCGCCAAAGATAACAGCAAGGAATAACATACAGCAAGGAACAAATTCGGGCTTCGCAGTAACCCTAGACTTCTCAACGGGTTCACGAATAAGAACCGCGGACGTGCAGGCACTCGGCCCTTGTTGTGAACCGAATGGCAGTGGCTAGTTTCCGGAAGGGACAAGTAGATGATGATGAACTCTACGCAGCCCCACGCAGCGATGACCAAGTGCAAGTCCCGCCATGACGCGTACTTCGTGAAGAGGCCTGTAATACAGTATGAAGGCTGCACCAATACAGAGAAAAGTGGTCGACGCACCTCCAAGAGTTGGAGCAGCCATTGTGCCGAGCAGTACGACCTGCATTCGTCAATACCAACATCGACCTCATGTCCTCGATCAGGACAATGACGTGCACAGAAGACTCACACCAGAGAACATGCCCATAGCTCCACCACGTTCTTCTAGCCGGTATATGTCCCCAACGACGCCATAGCCGAGGGGGAGTCTGCCAGCACAGCCAAATGCCTGGATACACCGCCAAAAGAACAAAGAGGCGATAGATGTAGACATCGCGACACCAACGCTTCCCGCGCAGAAGAATGGGATACCCCACAGGATCATGAGCCGCCTACCGTCTATGGACGGTGTAAATCGGACGTCCTGACAACTGGCAACAAAAAAACTGAGAGCTCTACTCACACACCGATGACTGAGAAGCCCAGAAAACGGCGCTCATTGCGGTTGCGAAGACGGACAAACTTACCGCCAGGCTACCGTAAGAGGTCAAGTTATGCACTGTTGAGCAAAGGAACCAAGTCGCGAACGAACCTAACGGTAGCCTCATCTGAATCGAGGTCTTCAGCGACCTGTGACATTGAAGGGACAAACGATTTCCAAACGACCACTGGAGATGCCATCTTAGCAATCTAACGCTCGGAATCCATAGAACATCCTACTGGTAATCAATCCAGAAAACGCAACGAGCGAGAGGATCGAACGCTTTTGACGGGGGTTAAAACGGCAGTAGATATCTTCTACAAGGCCCTGGCTGTTGCTGTTGCCCGGGCGTGCATCGTGATGCTCTAGCAATGTCGTGTGTTCTAAGTCGAGGGACATGGTACATGAATTGAAAGTGGGGAAAGTGAAGAGAGTCGTTGCTCCCCGAGGCAGTAATAACGGGACAACCGTTGGCCATCTTACTCGGGACGGAACCGGCAACAGAACTGAGTAAAGCCATTGCGGTAACAAAACTCTCGATTACGAGAGTGACAACAAAGCAGTGATGGGCCAATCACCTCGCCGAATCCCGACGGGCAGGTCGAGTAAAACCCCATTTTGGTAATGTATCGTTTTGTTTAGCCAATGAGAGCTTGCAAAGTATGTATAGAATGTAATTAAGCGTTCACTTCAGCAGTACTTGCTACAGCATCAGTGTGATCCAGTAGCCCACGAAAGGTGCCCTGTGGTTTTCCAGTGCTGGCATCGCGAGTTGTGGGAAGACATGAATAGCACAAGTGCTAACCCCGAACAAAAGATGGGAGGGCAGCTGACACGCAGAAATTGAAAATCGCTCTAGACTCGCCAGCAACTTGAATCACGCGATCGACTGGCAGTTGTTCATGTGGTGCCACCAGTCACGGCGTGGCTGTCATCCCGATGAGGACGTTCAGCGTCCAACCAAGAACAGTGGCCTGTGTTTAGCAAGGGATACCAATTTATGTCTGACATAGGGTTCGAAGCAATCCATGTACTATATCCATCCTCTCTATCCGCGCTCCAGCAATGCTATCAGAGGTTGCTGGCTGTCGTGTAGCCGACGTCTATGTAAGCCCGCATGCGATTACCGAATCTGATGATCAGGTAGACAAGACTGGTAAACCATCCAAGTTAGACCACAGCGCAGTTAGAGGCGACTTCTGCTCACCCCTGACCGGCAAGCATGAGGAAGGCCGTAAAGATGTTTGTCGTCAATACTCCAAAGTGCTGTATGGAAGGTAGAACTAGCGCTATGCTAGTAGCCATTATGATTGCCCTGAAAGCACTGTGGAATATAACATAATAGAATGAATTGTACGTCAACGGAAATAGAAATGAGCACTCACCCGCCAACAGCCATGACCTCAGCACCTTGCGAATGCACGAGGTCGACAGTGTAAGCATTCACTGGGTTCACGACGAAGTCAATCTGTGCAAATATCAGTCGATAGCTGCTGAACGAAGAGAAGTATGACTCACCCCAAAGCCATTGATGAATAATAGTATTAAGCTTATCACCAGACCAAGTGTTCCCTCGACATAGGTCGTGACGAGACCAAAACCGACAAGGGACAGGGGAGCGAGGATTAGTCCACCGATGTAGATCGCCCTCAGACGATCTTCTGGGACCCACGCTCCCTCACGCTGCTTCCGCCCCATTTGGACCATCACGTCGGAGAGTCGTCCAGCAATAGGAGCACCCACTATAATGTTTTTAGATGCCCGCACAAACTTGAAAGGTGGCGCTTAGACTTACAAAAGCTTCCTATGCTATGGGGAATAAAACAGGCCCCGATGGCCGCTTCGCTCGTAATGTTGTATTGCTTGCCCTTGTATTGAAGTTAGAACAAGGGAAAAACCCCAAGTCATCCATGCTCACGAGTGTATGTGCAATAGGAACCAGAAGAACTAGCGACGATCTCTCAGTTTATGGGCAGGTCCGACACGTCTGAACAGCACTCACTGAATTCCGTGGCCATCCCAATTCCAGCTACAACGTTCTAAGGCCAGACCCTCGATCAATTGCGCCGAAGATGACAGCAAGGCATGACGTACGGCCAGGAGCAAGTTGGGGCTTCGCAGTAAACGTAGACTTATCAATGGGTTCACAAATAAGAACCGCGGACGTGCAGGTGCTTGACCCTTGTTATGAACCGAATGAGAGTGGCTAGTCTCCGGAAGGGACAAATAGATAACGATGAATTCTACACAACCCCACGCAGCGATGACCAAGTGCAAGTCACGCCAGGACGCGTACGTCGTGAAGGCGCCTATAATTCCACGTAAGGGTTACAACAATGCGGAGAGATGTGGTCGACGTACCTCCTATAGTTGGAGCAGCGATTGTGCCAAGCAGTACAATCTGCATTCATCAATGCCAATATCAACTCTAGGTATGCCCTCAGGAGGATTGGATGCAGGAGAAACGTACACCAAAGAACAATCCCATAGCTGCACCGCGTTCTTCTAGTGGGTGTATGTCTCCGACGACACCACAGGCAAGCGCGAGTCTGCCAGCACAGCCAACAGCCTGGACAACGCGCCAAAAGAACAGAGAGGCAACGGATGTACACATCGCAACACCGATGCTTCCTGCGCACAAAACTGGGATTCCCCACAAGAATATGAGGCGCCTACCATCTAGCAGTGGTATAAATGGACGTTAGGGAAACTGGTCTCAAAAAACTGAGAGCTTCACTCACACGCCGACGACTGAGCGGCCCAGAAAACAGCGCTCACTGCGGACGAAAGAACGGACAAGCTGACCGCCAGGCTACCCTCTAGAGGTCAAGCTATGCAATGTCGAACAAAGGAAGCAATGAACCTGACCGTAGCCTCATCTGAATTGAGGTCTTTGGCGACCTGTGGTATTGAAGGGACAAACGATTTCCAGACAAGCACTAGGCATGCTATCTTAGCAATCTGACGCTCGGAATACATCGAACGTCCTACTGGTAATCAATCCAGCGAAAGCAACGAGAAAGAGAATCGAACGCCTTTGACGAGCGTTAAAGCGACTGTAGACATCTTCGGTAGAGCCATGGTCGTGGAGGTTGTTGCCCAAGGGTGCGTCTTGATTCTCTAGCAACGGAGTGCGCTCTAAGTCGACCGACATGGTATACAAAGGCAAGAGAGTTGTTGCTTCCGCAGTCGGGACCGTCAAATATGTACGCGTGTTCCAGAGGTCCCAACGCACAACAGCCTCAAGCTAAGGCTTACTCGGGAGATGATATTTCGGGTTAGACTCAGCCGCAGCAACTACATGAGCATCCGAATGGCTATATGTACGTATGTTAATCCGAATCTGTGACACTCAGGCTAGCAAGAGTTACTTGAGATTTGCAACAGGTGCTTCAAACTACGAAGGCGCACAGTGCGAACCGGCCCTACACCGAGGACTAGTACTTCAGTCTTCAGCTGCGATTTCACGTTACTACTACCGTGACAAAGTCCATCGTACCAAGTTGTACCAGTACATGCCACACTGACGGTCTACTGCGGTTCCACACCTTGAACATCCTCGACTTCCCAGCTGAGTTCTTGTCGGTGACGCGAGAGATGTGGATCACTAATAACCACTCCCAACTGTTCTCCGAGCTCGAGTCACCCTTGCCTGAGACCAACTCGGTCTTCGACCATAGAACGTCAGCATCCATTTTGGACCATGTGCATGACGCATCCATGGACCGCATGCGTATTACCCCGATACCCCACAATATGCGACCGGTGACCAATGGAGGAGATTACCGCTCAGAAAGTGGGCTTCTTCTCCGTGGGACCGGCCTGACGGTTCATCGTGCCCTCTATTTCTTGACGCCCCCTTGACGCCCTAATACTGCTGTGATGCTTTCGCCTTAACCCACCTTGTACCAGATACCATCTCATGGCGACAGAAGAGAGTCCATCGCTCGGAGCTCTCGATGAGCCTCTGGTGTCTAGTGGTCCTGGCCGCCTTTTCACTGGTGCGTAAATGAAATACATTATCTTCGTCATGTCCATCGCCGGGCTTCTGCCCGGTGCGTACTGCCAACGTTTACCATGATCCTCATTAACAACCGTAATAGTGTTCGTGTCTGGCACTTTTGTCCCATCCATTCCCCAGGTGTCTAATGAGCTCCAATCGACGGACGCGGCTATCAGGTTCGTTACGGTGTCTATGAGATCTACTTCATCGATCACAGATCACAACCTCAGCTTAGCCGTCAGCCTTTCGGTCTTCGCAACTGCGATCGGATCCCTCTTCTGGCCTAGTGAGTGATTCAGATCGGTCGTTACCTTTCTGGGATGCCCATCTTTTGTATCGGAAGCTTGGGTGTTGCTGCGTCCTCGTCATTTCTACCTTTCCTTTTCTGGAGGTTTATCCAGGCTTTTGGTTGTTCAGGAGTAATCGCCGCTGGCGTAATCGGCGATATATTTGAACTAGAAAAACATGGCACTGCGATTAGAATATTTTTTGGAGCAAGCATCTTTACACATATACATGCCCGGACAATAGCTGACATCTTCGTACTTTAGGCTGTCCTTCTGGGTCCCGCCTTCCTCTGGTGGGAGGTATGTTCGTACAATGGAAGACGTGCCTACCGACGATCTGAATATTCCTTTATATTCAGGTATTGCTGCCCAGTATTCTTCGTGGCGACATATACACATTGCCTTGGCTGTCTGGGGCGTTTTGCAGTATCCTCTGATTTATTTCACCTTGCCAGAGACAAGTCGCTCTCGCCAGAAATATCCGTCACAGTCTCGTCCACATGGACGGCTAGATTGGTGTGGACCAATCCACTCAGGTGCCTGGGTTCACTGCGAAGCCCAGATCTTCTTGCGATTGTAAGTTGCTGAGATCCGAGTCCGCTTTGGTTCATCCTGAGGTCAATCGGTAGACTTTGCATAGCAGCTTCGCATTGCTTATTGGTTTTGGTACCTCCCTTACTGACTTATCTGAGAGATCAGTCACTGACTTTTTTCCTTAGTCCTGCTAGTACCGGTTGCCCACACGATCGTGAGTCGCTTCACTTCTTTCCCAAGTCGATTATGACAAGCTCGCGCAGGGTGTGAAATATCACATAACAAATGAAGCATTGATCGGGGCATGTTTCCTTCCCAACGGGTGTGGGTAACTGCAGTACGTGCCAATCGAGCTTGCCTCGTTCTTTTTGGACTTACATGACACAGTCGGTGCACCACTCGCTGGTGAACTATCAGACATTACGGTAAGACAATGGCGGCAGAAACGTCAGGGCGTATGGGTTCCTGAGGACAGACCACGAAAAACGTGGATCGGTGCTCTCGTGCTGTGACCCCTATCGATTGCAGCCTCTGGTCTTCTTACGGCTTTTGTCGATGGACCAATAGGACTGGGACTGGACTTACTCTGTCTGTTCTCTAACGGGGCTGGTGTATGTCCCTGCACACCAACTGAAGCGAAGCTCTTGCTAAGCATTACCGTGGACTAGGTCGACTTCGTGCTGAATCCGATCAACTCATATACCATCGACTTGTCACAATTTCAGAGTGCTGAGCTCATGGTTGCTCGAAAGTAGCTTAGGTACATTCATGGTTCCTCTTTTATGACTGACCCTACATTCCTCAGCACCCTCCGGAGCTTAGTTGTTGCTCTGCATGCTTATGGATTATATGACGAGACTGGTCGCGATCCGTTACGGGGATCGGATGAGAGCGGCATATGATATCAGGTATACAGCTGTGTCGGACTGGGGCTCGTCATGATCTCTCGCATCACTGACAAAAACACAGCTGGAAAGTCGAGGATGTCTAAGGTGTAAGTTAGAACCGTGGCAGACGGTAGACGGTGTATGCAGTTCAAGTGAAGGAGTTGTAGCAACGTCGCGTGAAATCGCAGTTGTATAGCAGTTCTCAATGTAGGTTGGAAATGGTGTTGTGCACACATGCGCACAATATTGTGTATCAATATGCGCTCAGCCCCTTGCATGAGCCCCCTTAGCTCAAGATCACGAGTAACGAATTCCTACCGTAGACGTGTGATTTGTTCTATCCACTGCTTTGGACATCCAGGAGCCCAGAAATCTCTAGTTGGTAGCCGTGATTGACAGGGAACACAAGCTTAACCCCTTTGTATTTCGCAAGTTCATCTACGATTCCCGGTCTGGCATAGTCGTATACCCAATATCATATGCCGCCCTCATTCGATCCCCGTAACGGATCGTCAACACGACCAGTCTCGTGGTATAATCCGTAAGCATGCGGGTAGCTAGTGGATCTGAGAGGATACAACTCACCCGTAACTGAACCACACGAGCGAAGCAGCTATTCCATTCGTCCATGCGACTCCGATGTGTTGGATTGAAGGTACCACAACCGCCGAACCCAGAGCAGCCACGAAGCTCCGGAAGGCGCTGAGGAATCCAGAGTCAGTGATAGCAGAGGAATCGTGAGTATATGCTTACTTTCCGGCAGCCATGAGCTCCGCGCTCTGGGATTGTGACAAGTCTATGGTATACGAGTTGATCGGATTCAGCACGAAGTCGACCTGGTCAGTCGTAACGCTCATCGATCAGCAAGAAGATCGCTTCAGTTGGTGTTCGGGGACATACACCAGCCCCGTTAGAGAACAGACAGAGTAAGTTCAGTGCCAGTCCTATCGGTCCGTCGACAAAAGTCGTTAGAAGACCGGAGGCTGCGATCGACAGAGGACATAGCACGAGAGCGCCGATCCACGTTTTCCGTAGTCTGTCCTCAGGAACCCATACGCCCTGGCGCTTCTGCCGCCACTGTCTTGATGTGATGTCTGATATT